>JAKLTH010000215.1:0-67290 GCA_025175895.1 Wurfbainia villosa
AGTTAACCTAACTATAGTAAAGGTGACACTTTAGGTTATTTTCAAGGTTATGGATACCTTGGAAATATGTTTGAATTATAATTCTAAAAGATTTTAGGAAGTGTCAATATTATTTAAGAAGTTTGATAAATCAATCAAATTGGCACAACTTATGTTTAGAAGTCATAGTGTGTCATTTTGGATTTTTGGCACACTTGGAGAATAAATGACAATATGGCAAAATGAGACTTAATAATAACAAATGACAATTAATATTAAAATTTAGGTATTATTATACCTATATATTTTATTTGTCATGCTTTGTTTGTTATATAACATGTCATGACATCATATCTATTTTTAATCATTTAATATGTCATGATCATGTGTAGGATTAAGGTTAAATGTCATGTATGCATAGATTCCATCTTATGCCATGACATCATGATTATGAGCATGTGTTTATTTATATCATCATTAATGTCATAATCATCCATGCATTAATAAAAATTGAGTTAAGGACAATGGCATGACTTGAGTTAAGGTTAGTATTTGATGTTTGACGATGGTTTGACCATTGTCATGGAAAGTCCAAGTGGGACACTTGGCATTGGGAAAGTCCAAGTCTTGAGTACTTGGCATGTAAAGTCCAAGCATGGGTCTTGGCAAGGGAAAGTCCAACATGGGTTGGCAAAGGAAAGTCCAAGCATGGGTCTTGGCATGGAAAGTTCAACATGGGTTGGCAAAGGAAAATCCATGCATGAGTCTTGGCATGGAAAGTCCAACATGGGTTGGCAAGGGAAAGTCCAAGCTTGAGTCTTGGCATTTGATAAGTCCAATGGTTGGCGGAGTAAAGTCCAATGGGTGAAGTCTTTGTAGCATAAGTCCAATGGTTGGCGGCGTAAAGTCCAAGCGGAGTCTTGGCAGCGTAAGTCCAATGTGCCTTGGCCGTGTAGACACCGTTAGCATGACAATAGCCGATGGAAACACCTGAAGGCTAGCGTATAGATGAACAAGTCATGGATGACTTAGAGGGATCCGATAGGCGCGAGGCTGACGGAGGTGGCTAAAAGGCTTAGGTTTAGGCTAAGGGTGGTCTAGCAAGTATGGGGGCACCATACTTGGGTTAAAATCTCATGTTTGAGGTGTATCAGTCGATTGAGATCTATAGTCAGTCGACTGATAGGAGTCAACTAGGGTTTGACTGTGGGAAGTGCCCTGACAGTCGACTACCAGAGGTGGGCAGTCGACTGCTGGCCTGAGCAGTCGACTGATGGTCGGGATCTCAGGCACAAAAGGTTCTCCAATCAAGTGATCGGCCCAACCACTCGACTAATTGAGCCATCAGTCGACTGATGGTTATGATCAGTCGACTGATGGTATATCCGTTGGACTTATCCGACATGTTTCAAGTCGTCGGCGCGATGTAACGACCCGACCCCTATTGGCACCTGGCCCCTATTTGATCACTTGGTTACCAGGATTCATAAACTTTAGTACTTAGCCTGGAGGTCTAGAGTTCGAATCCTGGGGAAGGCAAAAACCCACTTCCAGGGGTGGGAAGACCAGGTGAGTAACGACTGGCCAACAGGGGCGACGGTCGTCGACCAATAGGGGTCGCCGAATTCTGCCAATAGGGGCCAGGTGCCAATAGGGGTCGGGTCGTTACATTAAAAAGGCGTCTTTTTAATTGTAACCAGGTATTCCTGCGAGTTTCACCCACGAAAGGGGTGAAGAGATTTGACCTTCGTAGTAAGCTAGCTCCTAGATACATTGGTTTGTTTGAGATTTTGGAGAGGATCGGAGCAGTCGCTTACCACCTAGCGCTACCACCGTCCTTGACGGGTATTTATGATGTGTTCCATGTCTCTATGTTGAGGAAATGCATGCGGACTCTACACATTTGTCGGATGTGTCAGTTCCATTCAACTTTGATGCTACTTACGAAGAGACTTCAGTACGGATTCGGATCACAAAAAACGATCATGGAATAAGATTTTTGCGACTTGTCAAGGTCGGGTGAAGTTACCACACCGGTGAGGAGGCTACTTGGGAGCTTGAGGAAAAGATCATAGCTCAATGTCCCCACTTGTTTATTTAAGGTACGTGAGATATATTTTCAGTACTTGTGCTATCTCTTACTCATCGTGCATCTGAGTAGAAATTTGGGGACCAAATTTTTATTAGTGGGGGAGAATGTTAAATATCGAAATTTAAAATATTAAATTAAATGGCCAAGGAATTAAGGAAAATAATCCTGGAAATTTTTTGGGATTTTTAGGGAATTTTAGGAATTTTTTCGGAATTTTTCTGAATTTAAACGGAGCATGTACGAGATAATTACGGGGATAGGAAAAACAAGCTTTTAAAGGGCATGTTTAGATGATGTTTAGGGATTAATTGAACCAAACCTAGGTTTCTATTTTTCTTTTCTTTTCCCGTTGTGCCCGACCCATCCTCTCGACGGTTCTCTTCTCGCCGCAGTTAGCAGCCCGATGCTGCCCACGCCAAACGAGCGTCGGCGCCGCCCTCTTCACCTTTGAGCCGACGCCGCCGTCCGAGCTCTTGCGGTCGGCCACTCCTCCACGTCGGCATCTCCGCCGGTCTTCCACGCGCACGCACCGCGTGCCTTTGACACTGCCGCCACCGTGATCGAGTTGTCGCCGACTTCTCCACGCCGCAGCTCCGCCAGCCTTCCACACGCACACCTTGCGTGCTCACCTCTGCCATTGTCGTCGATCGCTTTATGGCCGGCGTCCTCGACAGGCTCAGCCGACGGGCTGGAATCAGGATTTTTTATTGTAACGACCGGGCCCCTGTTGGCGGAATTCGGCGACCCCTATTGGTCGACGACCATCGCCCCTGTTGGCCCGTCGTTACTCACCTGGACTTCCCACCCCTGGAAGTGGGTTTTTGCCTTCCCCAGGATTCAAACTCTAGACCTCCAGGCTAAGTACTAAAGTTTATGAATCCTGGTAACCAATTGATAGGGGTCGTCGAATTCCGCCAACAGGAGCGACGGTCGTCGACCAATAGGGGTCGCCGAATTCCGCCAACAGGGGCCCGGTCATTACAGGCAGTCGATTGATGGTCCCAATCAGTCAACTGCTAGGCAGAATTCAGCCCAAGGAGAAGCTTTAAATGGAGCTCGTGGAGGAGGGATTTGGCACCGGTTCTTGGACGTCTTTGGGGCAATTTGCTGCTGCAAATTAGGGTCTCCAAGTGCGATTCAAGCAACCAACAAGCAAGCATTCCAAAAGCTCTTTGTAAAGTTTTCTTTACTTGAATTTTAGTGTATTTGTTTGTATTTTATTCTTATTATTGTAAGAACTATTGTACGAGGTTTCTCCACCTCCGGATTATTCTGAGAAGGAGTTATTTGAGTAGTGGTGTGTGATTGACATCGCTAGGCTCTTACGAGCCCAATCCGTGGAGTATGAACCATTCTGTTCCGAACCACATTATATCGTTGTGTAATTGTGTGTTTGTCTTTTGTTATTTCTTTTTATTATATATATTTCGCTGCGCTAACACGACTTGTAGAGACGAACACGATCGTAATCCATCAAACGACGAACGAGCTATTCACCCCCCCCCCCTCTAGCGGTCACGAGATCCCCTACAGACTGACTACGTTACACCTAGCCCAAGTTATACTTTCTCGTCCTACAAATTTAAATTACTTAGACATGTATCTAAGAGTATCATACTCTTGATATGTGATGCTTTAGCTAAAGATTTCGAGTAACAATCCTGATAAGTGGCCATAGGGTATACTTCTCCTTTGCAAGGAGTGATGAATCTTTTGTTGGTTAGTCAAATACCTTCGGACACTTCGACTTATACCCAATCATCTCAGGGTCACACTTTTAAGGAGATGCTTACTTAGAATGTCAAAGTATAAGTCTCCATGACCAAGGTTACTTGAATATCTCAAGTCAAAGGAAACTCACACTTAAGCTATAATGAGATGTTCATTGACATCTATGCATATAACCATATGAAGTCTCATGACAGGTCAAATGAACTAGTTACCATAACTAACATCCACGTTTAACTCTTGACATTCCAATGTCTCCAATCAGTGAGGAATAACTTCTTGGTCAGACCAAGAAGTATAACCCGTGCTAGTCTCACAAAATCAATGATATCCAAGCTCATCAATTCATCGACTAGGGAATGTTTCAATACATTCATAATTACACATATAGAGATGCTTACTAGTTGTGATCCAGTCACAAGTTCTCTTATATATTGAATCGTATTGCAAACATTCAATAAATGAATTTAAGATCCAATCACATACATTTAATATGTATATTCAAATAGTAAATCTAACATTTACCCAATTAATAGTATACACCATAAGATGATTGTCTTAGAACACCTCTTAAATATAACAACCTATACACTGTATTTTTCTCTTATGGACAAGTTGTTCGGGTGATCCTGACGACTAGATGCACACGTGGAGCATAGTTCAGAGCGAGCTAAGCAAGATCTAGATTGAACAAGTGATCAACACTGGGAGTTAGTCTAAGCGATCAAATGGGTGCCATGCCAACTAGGCTGGATAAAGGATGATTGGTTCATGGATGAATCCAAGATGTTTTAGCACGACCAAAGTTGGTCTTTAATGATCGAAAATGTATCATGTTAGCTAGATCAAATCTGGAGCGACCTATTCATGGATAAAGTTGATCGTTAAGTCAATAAGGTCTAGGCAACTAAAAGACTTTTGGGCAACTGGAAAGATGCTTGTTAGCACGATGACAAGATCGAGGAGCAGACTATTAAAGGAGGCTTGAGGAATATAATCAAGATACCACACCAAATAATTATATTGTACATTATTTTAAAAACCTTTCTTTTGTTATTATAGTTAACTACTATATAAGAGGTTTTTCAATATTTTTTTTTTTAGTTTGCACTAGGTATCTAAGCCTTCGGCTCGACCAATCCTTGAGGTGATCGATCCGATCCCATGAAAATTTCTCACTTGTTGCCAAGATCTAGAAGTGCATGCAATAGGTGGCTCAACAGTCCACGTTTTAAGATTTGTCATCTCATTTGGAGAAAAATTCTTACAAATACATCATAACTGGAGATCAAATCTAAGATATCTAGGAGACTACATAGGTACCCTACCACTGTAACATAGTCCCGGGGGTAAGTTTTTTCCACCTTTAGCACTTACTGAAGAGGAGAGAGTCAATGGATAGATGAATTTGTGTATAAGTCTTGGACTAACAACCTCGAGGGGTTGTGAATCAAGTAAATCTTAATATCTACTATGGTATGTTTGTTATTATTTTATGCTCACTTATTTTATTATTCAATGTGTGCATTCTTACTAAGTAATTATCAAGAGAAAGATAAGATTTAATTTGTAGGTATGCTATTTATCCTCGTCTCCTCTAGCAATCCTAAGTATCTACTGCACTAATATATTCTAAAAATCGATTATTAAATAATCTAAGAAATAGAAGGTTTGTATGCCGACTCAAAAAATCAACCAAGGCTATTCTAGAGCAAATAGAAAGGTCCTTAATTGTTTGTGGGAGTCGACAAAAATCAAATGGATCAAATAGAAAGCTGTCCTCAGGGGCACGATGCACAACAAAAGTGAAAAGGTATTCCACAAAGAATGCAATTCGATCCTCTGCTAAGATAACATTTGATGACGAATTTTAAAAAAAAATCATAGGGGACGACTCTCTATATAGGAGTTTGCTCGATGGATGACATAAAGTTTCGACGTTGAACAGTCTTTTAGAGATAACGCAACGGTGGAGTCCAAGCTCGACCGCCAAGCTACGAGAGATTCGTTGATATATCCAAGTGATTGATGGAGATCCACAAGGGCTTTGGCCTCTTTCGACTCAATTGTCGAAGATGTGTCCTCGTAGGATTGTGGAGTGCAGGTTGATCACCTCGAGATTAATCAGGCCGAAGGTTCGGACATCCTGGTGCTAATAAAAAAAAATAGAAAACCCAAATTGACTATTTGACATATATTCAACTATGATATGATAAACAATAACTAAAGTAGAATTGAAAAATAATTAATGAGGATCTTGAAGATAACTTCATGTCAATTGTTGTGATATCGACCACATCAAGCATATTAGTAAATTGAAGTTGAACATTTAGTCAATTGAGAAAATTTAAGAGATCATGTGCTATTTATTTCAGACGAAAGATCAAGCTGTCCAAGCAATTTCTCATCCTTATTCTTGCTTGTATTTGAAGGGAAGGGCTGTGCCAAAACTATTCCAAGCAAGGACATCAATATCATCTTCTTTCAAATCTCTGTAACTTTTTATTTATTTCTGTCAGTTTTGATTTTTTTTAATCTTTGTACCTTTATTGTATATCTTTTAATATAAAAAAGAAACTCTTGAAATTTACTGGAAGGGGCTTCTTTGCCTTTGGTTGAGGTCAAAGGAGAAAACTAGTAATTTTTTATGGAGATCTTTGGTCGTGGTCATGAGTTTTAGAGGATTGTGGACCATATAAAATCATGTGTGTTAGTTTTGAATGTTTTAATATTTATCCATTGTGTGAGATCACTAGTTATCATTGTTTGTTTTTATTTATTGCATATTAATTCTATTATGTTGTGAGAGAAAAATGAAAGGGATTCTATTGATACTCCTTGAGGTAAAAGGTGATAAATTCATCCTAAATATTCTTCATCATCTGTTCTATAACTAAAACTAGATGAAGGGAGATAAATTATGAGAGACATTTTTGACCAGTCAAAAATCAACACGCTGATAAGGATAGACACCTCAAAAAGTTTTACAACCTTCGAAGATTGATCCTTGCTCCTTAGGATAATTCTACCGTCCGTACTAGCTACTTAGTCCTCTTACAAGGATATTCTATTCGCCCTCCTCCTCTAACACCACAATGATTTTACAAAGATTCTTAAATAAATTAAATCGATTGATCACTTGAGTCATTTAAATATTCAATCATTGAAATTCTAAGCATGAATAAAGATATTTTATTAAGGCTTTGTTACCTAACTTTTTTTTAAAATCTATTTTAAGAATTATTCTTTCCAAGATAAGCTTCCTACAGACACACATACAAACAAAAGAGATTTGAATTAATTTGGAATGATTATAGCCTACTTAAGCCATGTCATTAGTGCAAAAGTCATAAATTTATTCAAGTTGATCGATAAAGTATTACCAAGGACAAAATTATCAAACAAAAATTCATGATGTTGTTACCAAGATAAGTCATGCACTTGTCACAAGTTTGTGTCGATTGGAAATCTATTGAGTCAATTACAGATAAAATTGTTAGAAGAAATGATCATGAATTTATGATTGGTCTAGTAATCATTATGGATGATAAGCTTTCGAGATCAACATTTTAATCGATTGGAAAGATTTGAGTCAATTTAAATCATTCAAATTGTGACTATAAAACAGGGAGCGAGGAGCGAGATGACCTAGAAAGATACAACTCATACTCGAAGCAACGTAACATACTCTCACACTTTAATTTTTCATTTTTTTTAAAATCATATTTTTGTGTTCTGAGATGCTCACTGACCTAGAAAGATTATTAGTTCTTAAAAAGTTTATCTTTTTACTGTATTTATCTTCTCTTATGCTATAATTTTTATCATTTTATAAAAAAGAAAGTAAAATAATTCTTTATGAGGTCTCTCTCCCTCTTAGGAGGAGCCATTTGTTGTTTAAAGGGAATTCCAAGTAATAGGTTGTGGAATAGTCCTAGATCCAGACCACTAAATTCTCTGAGTTGCATTTTATTTGAGTATAAATGCCAGTATTCTGCTATGATTGATAGTACCTTTGAAGTCATTTGTCTATAGTTCCCTTTGCGCGTTATCAAAATCATATCCTCGAATTTTATTATAGCAGGGATTATCCAACTTGACCTAAGCAAAAAAATTAAAGGAGAGGAAGTAATATAAACCTAATCTAATTATCTTATGTACCCAATCAATTTATTTATATTCATATACCGTGCAAAAGGGAAAACTCTTCGAGAGCTTCTCTTGTCGGTCTCACAACGAAGACAGGGAATAAACCATAATATATCTTTAATTTGGCTTTATTGATACTTGACAGAGTGAAGGATTAGAATTTCATTCGAGACGAAAATTGACTCGTACTCTATTATGCAACATCTATACTACGCTAGCGATCCGATTTTATCCGTGGAGGTTTATTTATATTCATGTAGATGCTATATAAGATATTTGATAATTGTTAAAATTAACAAAAACAATAAGATATGTTTTTGATCTTCAATTTATCAGACCTAAATCAAGTGATAATTCCATACTGACAAGCATAATATACATACTGTATCATTTAAAAGTTGGTTTAAAAGTATTCTAAGCTAAACGAGTTATCAAATTTAACTTTGATAATCTAGAAACAATTAGGAGTTTGATCATCATTAGAAATATATACATGATAAGATGCAAAATCAAAATATATTATAGTTAATCTAGGGAAATATTAAAGACAAATACAAAAATAATTAAAAGTGAATTAGAACTTAACTAGTAAGAATTGATAAGAGTAATGTCTCTCCAAAAATAATCAAAGCAGGAAACAAAGTTTTAAATTATTGCAAAAACCAAAACAAAGCAATTGTTGGTGCAGGGGCACCATATAATATAACATGTGTTTTGATTATGGCAAAGACACAAAGTTAAGTTTACATCGTTGTCTCACAAGCTAAATCAAGTGTGCGAAAAGGCTGTTAAGCGAAGGTCGCAACACCCGAGGGAGCTGTGGTGGTTGGGTAATACTGAGGAAACTTCGTGGGAGTCGAAGAACCTAGGTGGAAGACCTAAGCAAAGTGACAGATCTTAAAGGACCGAGGTAAGCTCGTGAGTGAGAGATGGTAAGGTCGTGTCCTCCAGACGGGGACGATCGTAGGCGCGATGCGACTAAGATTTTCTATGGAAGGTCTAGGTCGAGATCGGACGGTAGAAACCGTCGCATTTATCATTTTCCATGCTAATTATTGTAGGGAAGTGGTGCCGATCATTGCGACCATTGGCGATCGGTGATGATCATCAGTCGACTGATGCAACTGATGGCGACGAATCAGCATTTTGCGTTAGGTCAAAATGGATAATGTTTGACGCGGCCACTTCGCGATAAAATATGGTACCACTTCGTGATCTGTTCCAAAAGATGAGGAGACTTATTCCGAGGCCAAACTCTATAAAAGGAGGGGAGGATTCCAACTCAAACATCAATCAAGATTATTCTCAGGTACTCCTACAACACCAATCATACGAACGCGACGCGATGACAAGCTTTAATCTTCTTCATCGGCAGCATCAGCAAGTAATATTTTTTGTTATTGTATTCTTTGTTATCGTAACAAGGTGAGGTAGACTTGTTGCCTCATCCTCGTACTTTCGATTTTGTGATCGTTATCTCCTACCTCCAATGAGGAGGAGATCTTATAGTGCTTTGCCCTCCGTACGCAGTCTAGGACCGTTAGGGCCTTAGAGTAGCAACCGATGGGTTGTGAACCAAGTAAAAATAAACTTGTCTTTTTATTTTTCCGCTGTGCTTGCTCGTATATCGAACGAACGAAACGAAAAATTTTACGCTTGCTATTCACCCCCCCCTCTAGCGATGCTTCTCGATCCAACAATTGGTATCAGAGCGGGGGCGCTAAGATTTGGTGAAACCACCAATCTAGCACTTTTTGGTTTTCTTTTCATATTTTTCGATTTGTGTTTTTTTAAGTTTTTTTTCCCGCACTACTAATCCAAGACGAAGTCTTGGTACTTTTCTTTTGGTTGTGTGTTTGCAAGTATTCTCTTTTAGAGTAGCCGACGGTAAAATGGTCATAACTTTTCACACAAGTGGACTCACGAAATGATCTACCTACAAAATCGAAGCTCTCTGAAAGATTTACACTTCTTACTAGGGTTTACCCTCGTAACAAGCTGTCTCCATCCCAAAAACCAACATACAGTACCCTTTCGGGGACATCGAAGGTCGTAAGTTTCTAGTTTTTGTTAGTTTCCTATTCTTTTTATTTATTTCTATTTATTTTTTATTATTTCCCGCATTACTAATCCAAAACCAAGTCTTGGAATTCCTTTTGGTTTTTATTCGTGTTTTACAAGATATTTAATGGCTCACATTGAGAGGTATAGCACCACCCGACCTCCGTTCTTTAACGAAAATGATTTTCGTTATTGGAAAGGTCGGATGGAGTGTTTTCTAAAAACACAAGTCGAGGCTTAGATAATCATCTAAACTGGCTTTGCTCTACCCACCAATGATCAAGGTGAGCCCTTGGATTTTGACAAGTGGACCAATGCAACCAAGAAGCAAATCAAAGCCGATGCAAAGGTGACCCAAATGTTGCAATGTTGTCTATCCAAAGAGGAGCTCAACCGCATCGAACCCTTCATCAGTGCAAAAGACTTGTGGAACAAATTAATCGAGCTACATGAAGGAACACCCAATGCCAAGGTATGTAAAAGGGATTTATTTTTAAATAAACTATACAATCTAAAGATGCAGGATCGCGAGACCGCCACCCAACTACATGTGCGGATCCAAGACATCGTCAACGGTCTTCACTCAATCGGGCAAGTCAGAGAGAACCGGGAACTTATAAGGTATGCTTTAAATGCTTTCCCTAGGACTACCTTATGGGCATCCATGGTCGATGCCTACAAGGTTTCTAAGGACCTTTCTAAACTTAGATTAGACGAATTATTTTCTGAATTTGAACTCCATGAACAGTCTAATTGGCCCCAGAAAGGTATTGCCTTATTTGCAGGTTCGAAGAAGAAGGTCGCAAACAAACCACCCCCCAAGGAAGAGGATGGATCCAAATCCGAATCCGAAGAGGAGGCCGCAATAGTTAACATTGTGCGGAGGATAGTTCGACAAAAAAGAAGTCAATTGAAGAACGAGAACAAAGAGCAATTCAAGTCAAGGAGCCGGCCAAAGCAAAAGAGAGCAAGGAAAGCCTTCCATGCAACTTGGGACAACGGAGAAGACATAGCTTACATGGCAAGACCGGAGGAGTCTGAGTCAGAATCCGAAGCCGAGTCCAACTACAACTCCGACTCCGGCCCCGAAGACTACTTCGAGAGGAAACTCAAAGCCGGACCAAAAGGGAAAGTCAAGGTTAGCCACTCTTTAATTAGTACACTTTACCTTACAATTAAAATGCTTACTAGGAAATTAACTAAGTCTGAGTCTAGGGTTGAGTCGTTACTTGAGGAGGTTGAAACCCTCAAGCAAGAGACTACTCTAACCTTTTCAACTAGTCAAGTTCAAGAGGGAAACTCAGCCCAAGTTGAAAAACTTGAGGAGGAGAATTCTCCCTTGAAAGACCGAGTTCAAGAGGTCGAGGTTAGGTTGGAAAGGTTCATGTTGATATCTAAGAATCTTAACCAACTACTTGGAACCCAAAAAGTCATGTACAATAAAGTCGGACTCGGGTTTAGTCTAAAGACTACGAATAGATCATATATGTCTATCGTAAATCGTAGTCATAAAAGAGTCCAAGCATGGGTCCCAAAGGTTTTATTGAACTCACATATAAGGACTAATAAGTATTGGATTCCCCAGGATCAAGTTCATTATTTGAATAGACCATATTGGTTCAATGGTCCAGGGGGAGCCACTACTAAAATAGTATACCCGCTTACTTAGCAAAACCATTGCATATTTTATTTTAATTTTTTTTTTAGAATAGCTAGATAGAGAAAATAGTTAGTCAACTCTTGACAACATAGTATTAGGATGCGGCGAGATGATAGTATGTTAGGGAAACAAAGTCTCGTGTATTCGAGCTAGATAATGTGTATCTAGCTTGGTGCACTTGACCGAGTGGAACTAGCTGAAGCTACCTCACCGTATCCTAAACTAGTTAAACTAGGAAGTAACCCTAAGTGACTTAAGTGATATTTTCTTGAATTTGGCTTTGTCTAAGGAAGTGGTCATTGTTCCGATCAAAGAAGGCCCCAGTGCCTTGCCACGACCTGAAAGCCAGTTTCTCGAAAAGTTACTTAACAATCTGAAGGTTAAATCCGAATCTAACCCAAGGTTGACTATCTTTAATCAATTTAAAATCATCTCACAAAACATATAAGGTGAACAAATTCTGAGACACATAGAATGGGTGAGATGTTAAGGATAATTGAAATATACTTAAAATAACCTTTTCAAAATACTACTTATTTTTCCATCTATTGTACTTAACGACTATTTACAACTCTTTAGGCTGAAGTTTAGCGCCCCCTACATCTCTTATACTTCATATATTTGATTAAAGAGGAGAGCAAACTAACCCTAAGAGTTATATTACAAACCTTTAGATTATTGGTGTAGAGGGACACACCTCGAACCAATCTATCTAACTACTACTAAATGCATGCTTGGACTCATAGTTGATTTATCTTGATGCATGCATATACGATATTGTTCTTAAACCCCTATTTTATACAAAAACCCCAACATTTGTTTTGATTTATGGCAAAAGGGGGAAAAGAGCGAAAGTTAAGGGGGAGTAACACAAAATTTAATTTTGAAAAGTATCTCTTTCAAAACTCACCTACGGTTAAGGGGGAGTTTTGGTTGAGGGGGAGTTTTTGGAAATGACATTCATCATTTACTATACCTGTTTTATGCTTTAATTATCCTTAACTTTGTGTTGGTTTGCCATAGATCAAAAAGAGGAAGATTGTTGGTGCAGGTGCACCAAATAATCTAACATGTGTTTTGATTATGGCAAAGACACCAAAATTAAGGTTACATCATTGTCTCACGAGATAAATCAAGTGTGCAGAAAGGCTAAGCTAAGCCGAAGGTCAGTGACACCCAGAGGGAGCTGTTGTGGTCGGGCAACACTGAGGGAACTTCATGGGAGTCAAAGAATCTAGGTGGAAAATCGGAAGCAAAGCGACAGATCTTAAAGGACCAAAGGTAAGCTCGTGTGAGTGAGAGATGGTAAAGTCGTGTCCTCTGTACGAGGATGACCGTAGGCAGCGATCCGACTAAGACTTCCTGTGGAAGGTCTAGGTCGAGATCGAACGATAAGAAACCGTCGCATTTACCATTTTCCATGCTAACCTCTTATTGCAGGGAAGTGACTGATCGACCATTGGGCCGATCGATGCTCATCGATCGATGGCAACAATCGCTTTTGTGTCACACCGAGAGGGTACTTGTCCGACGAAAATCGACAAAGACTCTCCTGCATCATGGACAATTGAAACCGATATACAAGGCCTACACGGCCCACTATACATCGGCCAACACGGCCGGAACATCAAACACCATAATACATATAACATAAGGGCCTCAGGCCAACTACCAAAATACATACTAAGTTTAAAACTACTAAACTTACGCCTTCTGCTATCTGAGCAGGAATACACAACCATACACACATAACCAAAACCAATCGAACAAAGAGACCATACAAAACATAACCAAGTACCACCAAAACAATCACGAGTATATAGTATCACAAGTTTGAATCATAGAATACTCGAGACAATAAAAACATGCGGAAGCTTGAAAACCAAATGACGGAGTCGTCAAATCAGGAGACTGGCAATTGGACCCTCCGGAAGGCTTCATCCTGAAATAAAGAGATATCAACGGAGTGAGTAAAACTCATCGGATATCTAATAGTCATGCATAGTAAACTATAAATAGTCATAATAATCATGTCGGTATAACCTCCTGATCAATAATAAAAAATGCAAAAAAGAAATGCGAAAAAATTGTACTTACCTGAATCTCTTATCCTGACATAGGAGTGTAAACCATACTAGCAGAAGTAAGGTCATCAGACCAAATACATGATGTATCCTGTATGCATGTCAATCATATGCAACAACCAAGGTAGCCACTAAAATGCATAATAGTAAAAACATATGCACATGATGCAATCACCTGACATAAAATACATCCACACAAACATATGTAGAATCACCAAAACAAACAATGTAACACCTCCTGTATGTGCATGGCAATCATATGCAACAACTAAAAGTGCAACAAGCAATGCATATATTAAAACGTATGCACATGATGCAATCACCTGTGTCACCCCTGACGCCAGTCAAGCCACCGACATGTCATGTGTGTCGGCCGAGTGGGTAGGGCTGTGACAACTGTACACTCTGTCGTCACCACACCTATGTGACCGAGTGGACAGAATGCTGGCGGAGTATCACCCTCCTACCCCATATATGTATATGGGGGATAATCACCTCGTCTCATCTCCTCGTCTCACGACAAAGGAGGGATCCCTGTCTGCTACCATGTCGCAATACAAATCACCTGAGTGACCATCGTGGAGCCCTGACAGAACAACTACACACACACCTGAAATACCACTAACCCATGAGTATTTGTGTGTAGATAATGTGACTGACGATGGACTCAACTACCAAGTATTATCACCTCCTACCGAGGAGCCGATGATCGCCAGTCATGCAATAATGCAAGATGGTGCATGTCACTAATGCACGATACACCTATCAATCCATGGCTACCTATGGTATGTACCAATAGGAGCTCATATCAAATAACCTAAGTACATAAGTCTATGTAACCACGCAAGTTATATTCATTATTCATCCAATGTCCAGTATGTAAGGTATGTCACTACTCTAGTGTCAAATAAACAAATGACAAGTATCAAAATGATAAAGCATGATACAATAGACATATGTAAGACTACAACACGTACTAGGTAGTGACATACCAGGGTAGTTAACAAGCATAGAAAACTACTACTAGCTATAGTAAACAATACATCACAATATGACAATATCTAAAAGAAGATAAGTCAAAGATACTCGCCTGCTATGAAGACTATCAACTGTCTTTACGCTCAGAACCTATCTCGTGATCAAACCCATATAACATGATTACCATCAAATCCAAGCACACAACAACGTGCTAAATTACTACTATACAATTTCTATATTCACATTCTTTTATCGATTACGAATTAGAAACTCTCACTTGTACATCTAACCAAATCCCATTAGGATTTCCATATTAACTCACCTTCCAGATTTGCAACTCTCTAACTCATGCACCATAATCAACACCCCTTATAGCCTTCACAACCGTTTACAAACACAGCAACCCTCACCGCCCATCTATTGCTCACTCACAAACAACCAAATCTAGCTTACCCATTTCCATCCTAAATCTCACAGCCAACAACTCCCCAACAAAACCTTACAGCCATCTCCACCGATGGGAAAACCACCCCGAATCAACCAATCCAATCTGCTTACAGCTCCAACACGAACATGAACAAAACATCACCAGCAATTCTCCAAATAGGAACATCCCAGCCAACCCAACAACACGCTCACATCGCCAAGAACCACTCCCAGATCCATCAACCCTGCACAAAATACAGTCATCACATATGAAACAAAGAAGGGTAAATCACCGCTTACTGACCTTAGAAATCCTTCGGCAACAACCTTCCTTTATCTGCTGTTCACCGGAGCAAACGACTCTCACGATCACTGCCCAAAACCACCGATCAAATTCAACAACAGAACATCCAACGACCAGATCAAATCACTCACCCAATAGAATCTATAACTAGCATATGTAAAAAGAGTAGATCAAGTTATACCAGCACTGCCACACCGGTGGCTCTCCTCCCAATTTGCTCCGTTCGTTGAATACCTATTGCTGCCCTAACACCACCGATTTATGATTTGCAAGGGAGCAAGAATTTCAGTCAGAGGTGGAACTCATCCGGGATCGGGAAAGAAGAAGCTCACAAATTGGACCACAGTGGAACATCGCCGATCCAAGTTTCCAGCCACTCGCACCCTTCCCGTTCCAACCTGTTCGCGAAGACCGTCGAGGGCGATCTGAGCGCCGCTACTTTCAGGGAAGAAGAAGAACGAGAAGGAGGTGGCGAATCGACGACGAGGTGAGATGACGAAGAGAGGCGCGGCTAGGATTAAAGGGGAGTGCGGCCGAGAAACCGCTCGAGAGAAAGAAATGGCGAAGTGAAAATGGAAACGGCTGAACATCCGCGTAGAGAAATCGCGTGTGGCGAGTGGGAAAGGGAGGAATGCAATCAGGTTCGGGTTTAGGTGAATTGGATCAGGTTTAAACCCTATAAGACTAAACCTAAGTTTAATTAAACACATAAACCTTAAACCTAGGTTAAACCTAATTAATCCCTAACCATGCGTCATTTAATTTTTTTTTATCCAATAATAATATTATTCTTCGCTATTTATTTGCGGTATTTTACATTCTCCCCCACTTAATAAAATTTGGTCCTCAAATTTCCCACTCAAATGTATAATGAGTAAGAAACAACACCTCAAGTAGTACAAGTACTGAAAGTACATTTCACGTACCTTAGGTAAACAGGTGGGGGTATTGAACTCTGATCTTTTCCTCAAGCTCCCAAGTAGCCTCCACATTAGTATGATGTTGTCATCCAACCTTTACGAGTCGGATGATTTTGTTCCACAACTGTCGCTCCTTGCGACCAAGAATCCGTACCGGAACCTCTTCGTAACTAGCATCAGGTTGAATGGAACCTGACACACCTGAAAGAATATGTGTAGGGTAGGGTCTGGCACATACTTCTTCAGTCTGGATACATGAAACACATCATGAATACCAGCCAAGGACAGTGGTAGTGCTAGGCGGTAAGCGGCTGCTCCGATCCTCTCCGAAATCTCGAAAGGACCAATATACCTTGGAGCTAGCTTACCACAGAGACCAAATCTCTTCACCCCTTTCGTGGGAGAGACTCACAAGAAGACATGGTCACCAATAGAGAACTTCAGAGGTCTCTATCTCCGATCGGCATAACACTTATGACGATCCTACGCCTCTGCCATCCTTCGTCTGATAGAACGAACCAACTCTGCCTTATGTTGAGCTCACTGGAGTCCTAGCAACTGAGCCTCCCTAACCTCCCCCCAGAGGGTGGGTGTACGACATTGTCTACCATACAATGCTTCAAACGGGGCCATTTGGATAGATGAATGATAGTTGTTGTGTTAGTGCAATCGACCCAGGTCACGATTGACCAGGACTCGAGTTTGACTCGAGTGATGTTTTAATGTTCGACAAAAACATATAACAATGTAATTGTCATGGGAAAGTCCAAGTCTTGGGTACTTGGCATGGAAAGTCTAAGTGGGACACTTGGCATTTGGAAAGTCCAAGCATGGGTCTTGGCATGGAAAGTCCAAGCATGGGTCTTGGCATAAAAAGTCCAACATGGGTTGGCAAGAGAAAGTCCAAGCTTGAGTCTTGGCATTTGAGAAGTCCAAGGGTTTGATATTGGCGGCGTAAAGTCCAAGCGGGAGTCTTGGCAGCATAAGTCCAATGGTTGGCGGCGTAAAGTCCAAGCGAAGTCTTGGCGGCGTAAGTCCAATGTGCCTTGGCAGTGTAGACACCGTTAGCATGACATAGCCGATGGAAGCACCTGAAGGCTAGCGCGATGGATGAACAAGTCATGGATGACTTGGAGGGATCCGAGAGGCGTGAGACTGATGGAGGTGGCTAGAAGGCTTAGGTCTAGGCTAAGGGTGGTCTAGCAAGTATGGGGGAACCATACTTGGGCTAAAACCTCATGTTTGAGGTGTGCCAGTCGACTGGTGCCATGTGGCAGTCGACTGGACCGAGTCAACTAGGGTTTGACTGCGGGAAGTGGCCTAGCCGATCGCGAGGTGGGCCGATCGATGGCTCGAGCGAATGATCGATCGTGTGATCAGTCGACTGGTGCTCGAGAAATCGGCCACAGAATGGAGTCGAGACTCGACTGGTCGAGTGAGGACTCCATCAGTCGACTGATGGGTATGATCAGTCGACTGACGGTAGATCCGTTGGACTTATCCAGCGTGAATCTAGCCGTTGTCTCACGACAACGGGCATCACGATCGATGGTCCCGATCGATCGATCGACTTTTCCAAAGACAAGTTGAAGCTTTATAAGGAGCTCATGATGGAGGAAATGGCAAGGGTTCTTTAAGGCAATTTGGGGCGAGTTGCTGCTGCAATTTAGGGTCTCTAAGTGCTACTCGATCACCCTAGTGATCAAGCATTCAAGAGCATTTGTGAAGTATTTTTCTTTACTAGTCTTGCTTTGTATTTCATTATATTTGCTTGTAGCTTTTGATTATTGTTGTAATCATCTTGTACGATGTTTCTCCGCCTCCGGATTGTTCCGAGAAGGAGTGTTTATTATAGTGGTGTGTGTTTGGCATCACTAGGGTTCGTACGAACCCGATCCGTGGAGTAGGAACCGCTCGGTTCCGAACCACGTTAAATAATTTTGTTTGCGTGTTGTTAATTGTTTCGTTATTGATTTCATTACTATTCTGCTGCGTACTAACGAAGTTGTAGAGACGAACACGCGATCGAATTCCATCCACACACGGGCACAACGCTATTCACCCCCCTCTAATGGCGTCAAATCTCCAACAAGTGGTATCAGAGCCTGGGGCTCTTCTACGGATTAACAACCCGGAGTCAAGACGCTAGAGGAACAAGATGGAATTCAAGGAGAGATTGGGTGACGACATCAACGTTCCGCCTTCCTTCGACCGCGAACATTTCGCGTATTGGAAAGATAGAATGGAATATTTTCTAATGACGAATATAGAAAATTGGTTTGCCGTGATTATAGGTTTTGATGCTCCGAGAGGAGAGAACGGTGAAATCCTCAAAATGAAGCGATGGACCGAGGAGCAACGCCAAAAATTCAAGACAACCGTTAAGGAAACAAAAATGTTGATTAATTTGATACCTAACGACATTTTGTCTAGATTTGAAAGCTATAAGGATGCCAAGGAGTTGTGGAACAAGTTGGTCAAGTTCTACGACAATCCCGAATCGGTCCAAGAAGACTTGGAAGAGGAGGAGACCGAAGAGGAAGCTTCATCATCCTCACAAGAAAGTAAGGAATTGTTAGGGCAATCTCTTGCCGTAATATGGTTTTGATGGTGTGGCAAAGGGTTTAAGTTAGTGTGTTATGATGATTTGATATGTGCGTTGAAGTCGTGCAGGACTTAGTAATTCGCACATGGAGCCGTGGCGAGTTTCACATCTCATGACTCGTGCCTTGAGTCGGTGAAGGATAGCTTTGCAGAAGCTGTGCGCTTGGAGCATCCGAGGGACCGCCGGACGAGAAGCTTGGAGTGAAGCAGAAAGAAGTAGACTTCGAGGCAAGAGACGTGAAGGAGCATTACAGTCGCGTGCTGATGTCGCCGGGGCGTGGCCGAGAACGAAGAGAACTTCGGCGAGGGACTCCGAGAGATGAGAGGAGCGATTGTAACCCGGGAAGGGTAGCTCTTAGGTGAAACTTAGCCATTTGGCGATTGTAGCCGATCGATCGCGATCGTGGCGATCGATTGGGCCGATCGATCGATCGAAAGCGGCCGATCAGTAGTCAATAGGGTTTCGACACGTAATCGCTTCATAGCCGATCGGCGCCGATTACGGAGAGCGTGATCGTGATCGATGAGGTCCATCAGTCGACTGCCAAGAGTTCCGTTGGACTACAACGGTCGGGATCCGACGTGTTCGGAGGCCGCATAGTAGGATGCAATGATCGCTAAGGGCGGCAATGACCGTGGCGCCAACGGAAGAAATCAGCCTTTAAAGGTTACCCCACCTAGCTTGGTGCAAAGGAGAGACCATTTAGTTGGATTGGTTTGAAGGAGTGATTCACCTGACGAATCGATCGTGGATTAGCGGCGTAGCCGTGAACCACGCTACATTCTTTGTTAGCATATTGTTTTCGTATTTCTATTTGTTTGTCTTTATTAGTCTTCCGCTTGCGCTAATTAGTTTTGTAGACGAGCAAATACCGGCATCCAAACAAAAAGGGCTATTCACCCCCCTCTAACCGGCCATACCGATCCCCTACAAGTGGTATCAGAGCCAAGGAAAGCTTGTCGAGGACTAACCGCCACAACAAACAACATTCAAAATGGCCGGCTCAAACATCCACCCTCCGGTTCGAAGGAGAATTCTCTTGGTGGAAAAAGATAATGGTGGTATTCTTCGAGACCAATTTTGATATTATGCTAATAATGGAAAATGGGTTCGAGTTGCCTAGGGATGAAAAGGGTGAACAAATCGAAAAATCACGATGGACTAAGAAGCAAAGAGAGGAGCACCTTGCAAACTCAAAGGCAAAACATCATCTTTTCAATGTGCTCCCCCAACAAGAGATCAACCGGATCGGAGAATGTGCTAGCGCCAAAGAGATGTGGGAGAAGCTTATAGAACTCCATGAAGGCACATCCGAGGCCAAGCTAGCAAGGAGAGACCTCCTCCGCTCCCAACTATCCAATATAAAACTAGAAAAGGGAGAAAAGGTAACCTCACTACACTCTAGGTTTAAAGAAATTTTAATTGGGCTAACAAGTGTAGGTGAGAAGCTATCAAATCGGGACATGCTCATGAAGGCTATAGATGCCTTTCCCCGGTCCTCAAAGTGGAGCTCCATGGTGGATTCGTTCTACATCTCCAAGAACTTGGAAGTAAGTACCTTGGAGGAATTTTTCTCAACAATGGAGCTCCACGAAACTAGGCTTGAAGGAATACAAGAGGAGCCTAGAATTCAACCTCAAGAGGAGTAGCATTGTTGGCAAATAAGGGGAAGAAGAAGATAGAGATCTCCTCCTCCTCGATGATGATGCGTCCTTCCTCCTCCATGGATCACCAAGAAGCCTACATGGTAAGGAAGGTAAGACGTGCTTTTAAGAATTTTAGATTTGATAAATCTCATGATAGGAATAGAAGACCAAGGGGGAAGGTCATATGCTACAATTGCCAAGGAGAAGGGCACATAAGGGATAATTGTCCCCTCCTAAACAAAAGCAAAGAAGAAAAGAAAAAGAAGGAAGAAAAGAAGAAGAAAAAGGGGAGCAAGAAGAAAAAGGAAGAGGAGAAGAAGACAAAGGAAAAGGGAAAGGTCAAAGCCCTAAAGGCAAGGACTTGGGATGACCCATCCTCATCCTCTTCATCATCATCGGATGAGGAGAATGCCTTTGTCACCAATTTGGCCTTGATGGCCTTTGATGACTTGGATTGCTCTTCCTCCGAAAATGAATGATCAAGCTCAAGAGGAGAGAGCTCAAGTGAAGGGGGAGCTTCTACATCCTCCTCATCCGAAGAAGAAGAAGAAGATATGGAAACTATGGTAACGAAAGCTTCTCCTAAGAAAATAGTTTCCATAATTTCTAGTTTAACTAAGGACTTATTTGGAATGAAAAAGAAAAATAAAAGCATGCTTAATCAAATTAAGGCTTTGGAATATAAGCTAGAAAATGCATGTTTAAATAATAATGATACCTCTTCTTGCCATGATGATGCATGCTCACATGATTATATGCCTTTGGATGTTAATGATGCATGCATAGAGGAAAATAGGGCATTAAGGGAAAAGGTAGATTATTTAATCAAAGCTCTAGAGAAATTCACAATTGGCTCCAACACCTTAAATATGATCTTAGGGAGCCAAAGAGCTAGTTTCAACAAGAAAGGCCTAGGATACAAAGAAAAGAAAAATGAAAAGGCCTATAAATGCCTAATAGCTAGGGGACAAGATAAAAAGAAAGTAATTGCTAGGAAATGGATCCCCAAGGAGTATTTAGTGAACCCAATAGGAAAGAATTTATTTTGGGTTCCAAAATTCATCCTTAAGGGTTAGAAAACCCCTAGGGTAGTCAACCATATGAACTTGACCTATATCATATTTTGGTTGACTTAGGATGACGGGACAACATTTTTTAGATAGTGTTGGGTGATGATAACGTGCCCATAAATAGATAATAATGCTTAAATCATGATGATTAATGTAATTGCTATGTATGTTTGAAATCATGATTTATGATTTTGATATTTGGCACATAATCATGGGAAATAGGGTTGAATCATGCTTTAGGTGATACTTTGTGTATTATCATCATATAATACCTAATACATGATTATAATTTAATGAAAACATGTATTTCATGATCATAATGTGAAATTAAATCATATATGCCATTATGATCATGTTAATTGTGAGGTTGATACTTAACCATGATAGAATTGCATGAATATATTGGTTAAGTATATACAAATACCCCCTAGGATGCATCTCACACTCACTATAGGCTAACTTGATTGCAAACTTAGCATGGGTGAGATATTAGGATGATACAAATGTCCACTAATGCCTATGACATTTAGATGGTCATTTAAAGTATCAAAATAGCAATAATAGACCAATCATGGGGAAGGCTTATGTTTAATTCATAGACATATTGCCCAAAGATCATGGTTGGATATTTCATATGTTTTCAAAACAATTTCTTACTTTAAAATACATGTATTCATGTTTTGAAACAATTGGATGCAAGACTAGGTGTTAAAATGGATACTCTTATGCTCAAAAACTAGTGGTTTTTCAAGTGTTTGGATTTTTGGCAAATCTCAGAAAATATAATGATTTTTCATGAAAAACTATTTTTCCTTGATAGATATACTTAATAGAAATATGCTCCTCAAATTTCATGATTTTTCGAATTTTCTGGAATTTTTAATGCATTTCTGAAATTCGCCCAGAAAATCAGAATTTCGGAATCAATTGTGCCAGTCGACTGCCATACTGATAGCAGTCGACTGCTCACCTGAAAATCAGCCTGCAATTTTCTGATTTCAGATTTTATTCATGTTTTTGGTATTTTCCCTCCATTATACTTGATGCCATAAGCTTATAACTTAGTGTTAATCTTTTTGATGGTGTCAAAGGGGGAGAAATAATTATGTTTAAGTTAATTATTTTAGGGGGAGAAATATATGATAGGGGGAGAAAATTTGCATAGAGAGTTTCATGGATTAAGGGGGAGTTGCATGTTGCTATATCATGTTTATCTTTACATGCTTTCTTACCTTAGAATTTATATCAAATGTTTTTACCTAACTTAAAAGGATTGCCACACATCAAAAAGGGAGAGATTGTTAGGGCAATCTCTTGCCGTAATATGGTTTTGATGGTGTGGCAAAGGGTTTAAGTTAGTGTGTTATGATGATTTGATGTGCGTTGAAGTCGTGCAGGACTTAGTAATTCGCACATGGAGCCGTGGCGAGTTTCACATCTCATGACTCGTGCCTTGAGTCGGTGAAGGATAGCTTTGCGGAAGCTGTGCGCTTGGAGCATCCGAGGGACCGCCGGACGAGAAGCTTGGAGTGAAGCCGAAGGAAGTAGACTTCGAGGCAAGAGACGCGAAGGAGCATTGCAGAGCCGTGCGCCTGATGCTGCCGAGGGACGTGGCCGAGAACGAAGAGAACTGGCGGCGAGGACTCCGAGAGATGAGAGTGAGCGATTGTAACCCGGGGAAGGGTAGCTCTTAGGTGAAACTTGGCCATTTGGCCAAGTGTCGGATGGGTTTTCGACACCGCCGATCATTGCCATGTCATGGCGATCGGATCGCTCGAGTGAGTGAGTTCGACCGGTATACGATCGACCGATTGTGGCAATGCCGCTATCGCGGGGCCGATCAAGAAGATTCATCCGATCACCGAAGGCAAAGCAGCCGATCGTCAATAGGGTTTCGCCACGAACCATTCGTAGCCGATCGGGCGGTCGACGATTACGGAGAGCAATGATCGATGAGGTCCATCAGTCGACTGCCAAGAGTTCCGTTGGACTACAACGGTCGGGATCCGACGTGTTCGGAGGTCGTTGTAGTGACGACAGTCGACTGCCAAGGGCGGCAGTCGACTGGTGGCGGCCAACGGGAAGAAATCAGCCTTCTCTATAAAAAGAGAAGGTGTGGAGCTTTGGGAGGTTAATGCTCAAGTCCTAAACGACCATCCAAGTGCTCCACAAGATTCAAACTCCTTCTTTTAGCTTTCTTTCACATCTATTGTAAAAGAGGGAGTGTGCTTGATTTGTAAAGGTTACCTCCACCTAGCTTGGTGCAAAGGAGAGACCAATATTGGATTGGCTTTGAAGGAGTGATTCACCTCGGACGAATCGGGATCGTGGATTAGCGGCGTAGCCGTGAACCACGTTACATTCTTTGTTAGCGATTGTTTTCTCGTATTTCTATTTGTTTGTCTTTATTAGTCTTCCGCTTGTGCTAATTAGTTTTATAGACGAGCAAATACCGGCATCCAAACAAAAAGGGCTATTCACCCCCCTCTAGCCGGCCATACTGATCCCCTACAGGAATCAACATCCGGATCGGAGAAGGAAGTAGAAAAGGTGGAAGAAGCATCCACTTCTGTGATTGAGGGGGAGAGACCATCCACATCGGAGCCACAACAAAATAAATAAGAAGCCTCAACCTCCGGGAGGGATGAAGAACCCACTCCGATCACCATGGATCTAGGTAACTCAAGCATGTCGATTAATAATAAAATGAATATTATATGCTTTGAGTGTAGGGAGCAAGGACACTACAAGAGTAAGTGTCCTAAACGGGTTAAGAAGACTCCTCCGACACCAAAGGTCAAGGATGTCGGTCCCTCGACAATTAAAAGCAAGGAGCACGTGGTTTGCTTCAAATGTCGGCTACCGGGACACTACCAGAATCAATGTCCTAGGGGGAGCAAAAAGATCAAAGAAGGAGCATCACAAGTAGGGGAAGCTTCTAAGGCTAACCCTAAGGTATATTTCAATAATGCACCTTCTTTAGTTAATAGGCAAAAGCATGCTAAGGATTTTAATTCTCTTGCTATTGTACATGAAAAGCATGCTAGAAACAATAGATATATTTGTCTAGGTGCTAAAAATATCCACTTAGGAAAGAAGGAAAAATTTGGGACTAATGTCCCTAAAAATATTTTACCTAGGAAATCAATTGAGAAAATAGGGGATCATCTAGGTTTTAATCCAAAATGGACTAGGCACCTGCCTAGAAAGGATAATGTCCAAGGACCAAATGAGAAATCAAAAATTGGAAAATTAGAGTTGGAAAATCAAGCCTTGAGGTCAAGGCTTGAAAAACTTGAGAAGACCCTTAGGAACATCCAAAATCAATTTTAAGGGTCCAAAAGTCAAAGTCAATACCTAGGACCTAAGAGTCAAAAGTCAACCAAGGGCAAGCAAGGTTTGGGTCACAAACCTAAGCCTAAGGTGGCTTACCATAGTGTTCCATTTGATTATGGAACACTAACTAGGTCTAGAAAGACCAAGGTCAATGGGGAAGTCATCCCTAGGGTTGACCAAAGGTTGTGCCTAGTGGCTAGGGTTTCGAAGAAACCTAGGGTGGCCACTAAGAAGGTTATTAGGGAGGCAATCCCTAAGGTTAACCTAGGCAAGACCAAAATGACCAAGTCTAATAAGCCTAGGAGGGTCATTAGGAAGATATCTAGGGAGGTTATCCCTAAGGAATACCTAATTAACCCTAGGAGCTCAAATAGGTTTTGGGTTCTTAAGAGCATGATTGATTCACGCTAGATGGGGTTAGGGTGTGCCAACCTCGATTGGATGGGTAGTTAACTCAACCATGATAAAGGTGACACTTTAGGTTATTTTCAAGGTTAGGGTCACCTTGGAAATACATTTGAGTCTTAATCCTAAAAGATTTTAGGATGTACCAATATTATTTGAGAAGTTTGATAAAATGATCAAATTGGCACAATTTAGGTTTAGAGGTTGGTGTGCCATTTTGGGTTTTTGGCACACTTGGGAGAAAAGTAGAAATATGACAAATATGATGAATTATATCAAATGACAATTAATATTAAGATTTAGGTATTATTATACTTATATATTTTATATGTCATGCTTTGTTTGCCATATAACATGTCATGACATCATGCTTACTTTTATTCATTGTATATGTCATGTTCATGTTTTAGGATTAAGGTTTTAAATGTCATGTGTTTTTAGATTTTATCATATGCCATGACATCATGATCATTGGCCATGCTTAATTATTGCTATCTTTATGCCATGATCATTTCATGCATTAATTTGATTAAAATTGAACTAAGGACAATGGCATGACTTGAAGTCCCATTTATAAGGGAATCAAATAGGGTTGCCTAGGAAATGCATGAAACCCTAGATTAAATGAACCAAAACCCACATCTCACATCCAATTGACATGTATGTGTATTTATACACCCTAGATACATGTGAGATGCTAAGATATGAGTTAAGTTTAAGGTGCATAGTGTTGGATCGAGAAGCGTCGCTAGAGGGGGGTGAATAGCGATCGTAAATCTTTCGTTCGAATTCGTTCGTTGATACACAAGTAAACGAGTAAGCACAGCGGAAAATAAAGTGACACGTTTATTTTACTTGGTTCACAACCCAGCGGTTGCTACTCCAAGGCCTTATCGGTCCTAGACCACGTACGGAGGGCAAAACACTATAACGTCTCCTCCTCGTTGGAGGTAGGAGACAACGATCACAAAAACCGAATGTACGAGGATGAGGCAACAAGCCTACCTCACCTCGTTATGATTAAAATAAAGAATACAATAAAATTTAAGGAGATTTGAACTTGTTGTCGTGTGCCAAGTATATGGCGCTGAGCGTTGGCATTGTAGGAGCACTTGATGAATAAACTTGATGATCTTTGGAGTTGAATCCTCCCTCCTTTTATAGATTTTGGCCTCCGAATTTGCCTCCTTTTTTGGAAAGATCACGGTTGTCCAAATTTTATCGCTGGCGGCGCACACAAACCTTATCCTTTGACCTAGAAAGGTCGATTCGCCGCCATCACGATCGGATGACTCATCACCGACCGATGAGCATCACCGATCGCCTAATGTCCATCAATGACCGCCAGACCACTTCCTGCGGTGAGAGGTTAGCTCAGAAAATGATAAATACGACGGTTTCTAACCGTCCGATCTCGACCTAGACCTTCCACAGGAAGTCTTAATCGAATCGCCGCCTACGGTCGTCCCCGTACAGAGGACACGACCTTACCATCTCTCACTCACACGAGCTTACCTCGATTCTTACTGTGTCGCTTTCGCTTCCGGCCTTCCACTCGATTCCTTCTCCCTCCAAGTCACTCGAGTGTCGCCTCGACCACCGCGGCTTCCTCCGTGTCGCTAGCCTTTATCTCTAGCTTTAGTACTTTTCTCGCACACTCGATTTAGCTCGTGAGATAACGATGTAAACTTAACTTTGTGTCTTTGCCATAATCAAAACACAGGTTCGATTATCTGGTGCCCCTGCACCAACACATAGTTTTTGCATCTAGTTGAACCCAAACTCATCTTAACTCAACAGGTGGATCATTAGGAAAGTTTGTGTACAAGTTATGTACATAGAGCCCAAGGAATATGATCCAAAATAGGGTTTTAAAAACATTTTAAAATCATTTTGAAAAACCTTGGTGAAGTATATCTTTTGATAGCGATCACCATTGATGAGATTGATACAAAGTGAGCTTAAACTTTAAAGTTGTTAGTCACTTTTGGATTTTGTATCAATTTTGCTATTTTATGGGTAAAATATTTTTCAAACATTTTTCACCCATTGTATTGGTCATAAGTATTATACGTATCAAATTTTGTGATTTTTCGATATACGTATAATTAGTTATCATTTTCCAAAACTCGTTTCTGATAATTGAAAATCGAGATTGATCACCGATCGCCTCGGGTGGCAATGATCGATGTGTGTCACGATCCCGATTTAATCAATCACTCGACTGATAGCCTGATTTCGGGGTAACCAAGGTTGTTTAACCCAATTTCAGCTGCGGTTAAGGTCCCTAACCACTCCTAACCCTAGGATATGCTTTGGGAAGCATGATAAAGGGTGAAAATCCATTGGATATGGATTAGGAGAGGTGTTTAGGGTTTGTATCAATTTTAAGGTGTTGGAAAGTTCAATGGTGAATTTCTAACCTTAATTTTGATGGCTTAGAGTTCCTATTGGCTTAGGGACTTCCCAAGGACATTGTTGGTGCAATGGTTAAGGGGGAGCAAGCCTTTAGGGGGAGGTATCCATCTTGGGATGATGGATGTATTTTTCTCCTTGAAGAGGAGAAGTTATTAAAAGAGTATCATCAATTTGGGAAAATTGATGGGTTTTTGATACCCAATTTGGAAATTGGGAGAGTGAATAGGATTGCCTCTCTTGAGTGATATGGGACTTATCACTAGGAAGATAGTAGGCATCCTAGATATTTTTAGACCAAGGGGGAGATTGTAAGATCTCATTGGAACATGAGACATTGACCTCCTTGGAGAGAAGACCTATTTTGATGTTAGTCAAAAAGGGGGAGAATGTTTGGGGGAGAACATTTGGAGAATGTTTAAGATTACCAATTTGGGATAATTGGTAAGGGATTTGAGTTAGTGTTCTAACTCAATGTTTTGTTTGGTTTTTGTCAAACATCAAAAAGGGGGAGATTGTTGGTGCAATCGGCCCAGGTCACGATTGACCAGGACTCGAGTTTGACTCGAGTGATGTTTTGATGTTCGACAAAAACATATGACAATGTAATTGTCATGGGAAAGTCCAAGTCTTGGGTACTTGGCATGGAAAGTCCAAGTGGGACACTTGACATTTGGAAAGTCCAAGCATGGGTCTTGGCATGGAAAGTCCAAGCATGGGTCTTGACATAAAAAGTCCAACATGGGTTGGCAAGGGAAAGTCCAAACTTGAGTATTGACATTTGAGAAGTCCAAGGGTTTGATATTGGCGGCGTAAAGTCCAAGCGGGAGTCTTGGCAACATAAGTCCAATGGTTGGCGGCTTAAAGTTCAAGCGAAGTCTTGGCG
Organism: Wurfbainia villosa; assembly: GCA_025175895.1. Lineage (NCBI taxonomy): Eukaryota > Viridiplantae > Streptophyta > Magnoliopsida > Zingiberales > Zingiberaceae > Wurfbainia > Wurfbainia villosa. Next base: position 28,745 of record JAKLTH010000215.1, read on the forward strand.
GCGTAAGTCCAATGTGCCTTGGCGGTGTAGACACCGTTAACATGACATAGCCGATGGAAGCACCTGAAGGCTAGCGCGATGGATGAACAAGTCATGGATGACTTGGAGGGATCCGAGAGGCGTGAGGCTGATGGAGGTGGCTAGAAGGCTTAGGTCTAGGCTAAGGGTGGTCTAGCAAGTATGGGGGAACCATACTTGGGCTAAAACCTCATGTTTGAGGTGTGCCAGTCGACTGGTGCCATGTGGCAGTCGACTGGACCGAGTCAACTAGGGTTTGACTGCGGGAAGTGGCCTAGCAGTCGACTGCCAGAGGTGGGCCGATCGATGGCTCATACCGATCGATCGTGTGATCACCGATCGGTGCTGAGAAATCGGCAGAATGGAGTCGAGACTCGAAGTCGAGTGAGGATTCCATTAGTCGATCGATGGGTATGATCGGTCGATGGTAGATCTGTTGGACTTATCCAGCGTGGATCTAGCCGTTGTCTCACGACAACAGTGGCATCAGTCGACTGATGGTCCCGATCAGTCGACTGATCGACTTTTTCCAGCACAGGTTGAAGCTTTATAAGGAGCTCGTGATGGAGGAAATAGCAAGGGTTCTTTGAGGAAATTTGGGGCCAGTTGCTGCTGCAATTCAGGGTCTCCAAGTGCTACTCGATCAACCTAGTGATCAAGCATTCAAGAGCATTTGTAAAGTGTTTTTCTTTACTAGTCTTGCTTTGTATTTCATTGTATTTGCTTGTAGCTTTTGATTATTGTTGTAATCATCTTGTTCGAGGTTTCTCCGCCTCCGGATTGTTCCGAGGAGTGTTTATTATAGTGGTGTGTGTTTGGCATCGCTAGGGTTCGTACGAACCCGATCCGTGGAGTAGGAATCGTTCGGTTCCGAACCACGTTAAACAATTTTGTTTGTGTGTTGTTAATTATTTCGTTATTGCTTTCATTACTATTCCGCTGCGTACTAACGAAGTTGTAGAGACGAACACGCGATCGAATTCCATCCACGCACGGGCACAACGCTATTCACCCCCCTTTAGCGGCGTCAAATCTCCAACATGTTGTTGTAGGTGAATGCCACTAATGACATGTGGTCCTCCCATTTGCCCCCGAAATCCATAACACAGGATCTCAGCAAGTCCTCTAGAGTTTGAATGGTTCGCTCAGACTGTCCATCAGTCTGAGGATGGAATGTTATACTAAAACGGAGTTGTGTCCCTAAGCCCTGCTGTAGACGTTGCCAGAATCGGAACGTGAACCGAGGATCTCTATCTGTTATAATACTCAAAGGGACATCATGCAATCTGATGACCTCTCGACAATATAACTCTGTCATACGATCCAGAAAGTCAGTCTTCTGAATCGCTAAGAAGTGTGCAAATTTGGTTAGTCGGTCAACGACTACCCAAATCGCGTCATGGCCTCGTCGTGTCCTAGGAAGACCCACCACAAAATCCATGGTAATATGATTCCACTTCCACTCGGGAGTAGGAATCCTCTAAAGTAGTCTGGCTGGTCTCTGGAGCTCAGCCTTCACCTGTTAGCAAACTAGACATCTAGCTACAAAATCTGCGATGTCTTTCTTCATGCTGTTTCACCACTACCAATGCCTTAAATCTTGATTCATGTGGGTTCCACCTGGGTGGATCGCAAATCGAGAGCGATGAGCCTCCTGGAGTAACTTCTCCATGACTAGGTGAGACTGATGTACACATAATCTGCCCCGAAGATAAATAATATCCTCGTTATCTCGGGTGAACTCAATCTGTTGTCCAGAGGTTATCTGGCTGCTAATGAATTGTAAGTGTTGATCACCTACCTGAGCCTCTCAGACTCTCATCCTGATAGATGACTGAACAACCATGGTAACAAGAATGCCCTGCTCTGTCGGTCCCTGCTCCTCAAGGGCCAACTCAGAGAAACCCTGAATTAAATCCGTGACCAAAACTCAGTAGCAAGCTAAAGTCCCTCGGGACTTCCGGCTAAGTGCATCAGTAACCACATTGGCCTTTTTCCCGGGTAGTTAAGTCTAGGGTTTCAACCCTTCTAGCATGAACGCTTATCAAGGCCGATAAGATCATAAGTCTACTTATAAACACATCAGGACGGTTAAGTCTAAATTATATCATTTCTACCAATTCAATTATGCATGCTACAACATGCTATCACGAATAGGTCTCGTGGGTCGTTGGAGTATATAATTATCTATTTATCGACTGCACGCAACAACATGCTACCTAATGTGTCTCGTGGCTGATTATCCTAGGGTGTTAAGCCTAGGGTTACCCAATACATCTAGCATAGAACGTCTATCAAAGTCAATAAAGATCCTCGATTTACCAATAAGTACGTTGAGGTTATTACGCCTAGGGTTCCAACAATGTTGTTTCATTCTTGAGCTTCGCTCCTACGGCATGACCTCATCTAAATTATACTATCTACTAGTCTCAATCGTGGTATCAACCGCGACAATACATAACCAAATAAACATTTAACCATGATGTCCAATAATAACATCAAACACATACTAATAGAAATCAATGACTGAAATTAATTAAGGTATAACCAAAGGGGTCATGCATGTACGAAGTCAAGACAATACTAAATAAAGTATCACGTGCAAATACACTATAAACCACGTAAGCAACGTAATCATATCACCATGTACTAAAATCTAGAGAGTCAAAGAACCAATATATACCTTCTAAGCATTTATCTCAATAATCTTGATTCCCTTCGGTGGTAGCTAATGGTACAATACTAATCCTTCAGAAACTCCACCCACCTCCCCTGTTGGAGATTGAGTTCCTTCTGCGTAAATAGATATTTGAGACTCTTATGATCAGTGAGAGTCTCAAATATAACACCATACAAATGATGCCTCCAAATCTTCAAGGCAAAAATAATAGCAGCTAACTCTAGATCATGTACTGGGTAGTTTTTCTCATGCTCCTTCAACTGGCGAGAAGCATAAGAGACCACCCTATCGTGTTGCATCAGTACTCCGCCTAAACCCTGGAGAGATGCACAGGTATAAAGGACGAAATCGTCGTCCCCTAATGGCAATACCAGAATCGGTGCTGACACCAATCTCTCCTTCTACTCCTGAAAGCTGGTCTCGTAAGCCTCTGACCACGTGAACTTCATGCCCTTCTTGGTAAGGCGTGTCAACGGTATAGCAATGCTCGAGAAAACCCTCTATGAACTATCTATAATATCTGACTAAGCCTAAGAAACTGCGAACCTCCTGAATCGATTTTGGCTGCTTCTAACTGGTAACAACCTCGATCTTCTGGGGGTCAACTGAAATGCCTTTGCTGGAAACCACGTGTCCCAGAAAATTCACTGAGTGTAACCAGAACGCGCATTTACTGAACTCCGCAAATCGTTAATTCTATCGAAGCCTATCTAGGACAAGGCAAAGATGATGCACGTGTTCCTCTTCGGAACGGGAATAGACCAAAATGTTGTCAATAAAGACAACGACGAACTGATCTAGGGAATCCTTAAATTCATGGTTCATCCAATCCATGAATACTGCCGGAACATTGGTAAGCCCAAATGGCATTACCAGAAACTCATAGTGCCCATATCTGATACGGAACGTTGTCTTCTGAACGTCCGAATCCTTGACCTTTTGCTGATGATATCAGACCGCAGATCAATCTTAGAATACACTGACATACCTCTGAGCTGATCAAATAAGTCTTCAATACGTGGCAGGGGATATTTATTCTCGATGGTGACGGCGTTCAACTACCTATAGTCGATGCATAATCTCATCAAATCATCTTTCTTCTTTACGAAGAGAACCACAAGGAGATTCGTTAGAGCAGACAAAAAAACTCTGTCCAAAATCTCCTGAAGCTAGACCTTTAGCTCGTCCAACTCTTCTGGTGTCATACGATAAAAAAAAACTTTCAATGTCGGTGCCGTCCCCGGAATTAACTCAATTGTAAACTCTACTTGCCTTCTGAGAGGCAGGCCCGGTAACTCCTCTAGAAAGACATCCAAATACTCCCAAACGATAGGAATGTCCGAGAGATTTGACAAATACCATCGTCCCTGCGGCTGATCAATGATATTAGAAAATCCTGACAGCCGTGTGATGAAACCTTCCGAGATCGAATCGCAAAAACAGTCGATATACTATCATTCTGGTGCCAATAAAATCCCACGAGGGTTGGTTAGGAGGATGGAACGTAACCACCCTCGTCTGGCAATCCACAGTGGCATGATACGCCGTTAGCCAGTCCATGCCAAGTATGATGTCGAATTTAATCTGTCGAGAATCAACAAATCTACTGGGAGTATAACGCCGCCGAAATCTAATGGGCATGCTACCCTCCTGGGTGATTTCTAATTTATCGCCAGAGGGTAGAGATACCCCTAATCTTTGTGACCTAAGTGTGGGTAGTCTACCAATCTCTCTCAGGAATGCCCGAGAAATAAATGAATGTGATAACCAACTACACCACGACACCATGTGAAGTCTGACCCTGATCGACAGGCTCATTCTCCGTAGACCTTTCTGGCAACTCTATCGCCAGAGATATCAATGTCCTTTTGCGTTGTTGCCCTGCACCACGCCTCGATGTGAGAGCACGCCCACTTCGTTTCATATTTGCTAAATTATCACCTAAGTATTACTACAGAATGAAAATCATAAAAAATAAATAATTTCACCTGTTAGCCATCTGGAGGTGTCCTGTCACCACCAAGTTCCCCAAAACGATCTTGTCGAAATATGACTCCAAAATATCCAAAATGCCACATCAACGAAAATGCGTAAAACTCCAAAAACGCACAAATTGACCTGCCAAACGTGGCGAACTCCGAAAACCCAAAATCCCTAGGAAATCGGAACCTTGGCTCTGATACTAATAAATTGTCACGCCCCGAGAGGGGTACTTGTCCGATGAAAATCGGACAACACCTCCCCTGTACTGCGGACAATTGAAACCAATATACAAGGCCTACATGGCCCACTATACATCGGTCAACACGGCCGGAACATCAAACACCACAATACATATAACATAAGGGTCTCAAGCCAACTACCAAAATACATACTAAGTTTAAAACTATTAATCTTACCCCTTCTGCCATTTGAGCAGGAATACACAACCATACACACATAACCAAAATCAATCGAACAAAGAGTCCATACAAAACATAACCAAGTACCACCAAAACAATCACGAGTATATAGTATTACAAGTTTGAATCATAGAATACTCGAGACAATAAAAACATGTGGAAGCTTGAAAACCAAATGACGGAGTCGTCAGATCAGGGGACTGGCAACTGGACCCTCCGGAAGGCTTCATCCTGAAATAAAGAGATATCAACGGAGTGAGTAAAATTCAGCGGATATCTAATAGTCATGCATAGTAAACTATAAATAGTCATAATAATCATGCAAGTACAGCCTCCTGATCAATAATAAAAAACGCAAGAAAGAAATGCGGAAAAACTGTACTTACCTGAATCTCCTATCCTAACATAGGAGTGTAAACAATACTAGCAGAAGTAAGGTCGTCAGGCCAAATACATGATGTATCCTGTATGCATGTCAATCATATGCAACAACCAAGGCAGCCACCAAAATGCATAATAGTAAAAATATATGCATATGATGCAATCACTTGACATAAAATACATCCACACAAAGCATATGTAGAATCACCAAAACAAACAATATAACACCTCCTGTATGTGCATGGTAATCATATGCAACAATCAAAAGTGCAACAAACAATGCATATATTAAAACGTATGCACATGATGCAATCACCTGTGTCACCCCTGACGCCAGTCAAGCCACCGACATGTCATGTGTGTCGGCCGAGTGGGTAGGGTTGTGACAACTGTACACTCTGTCGTCACCACACCTATGTAACCGAGTGGACAGGATGCTGGCGGAGTATCACTCTCCTACCCCATATATGTATATGGGGGACAATCACCTCGTCTCATCTCCTCGTCTCACGACAAAGGAGGGATCCCTGTCTGCTACCACGTCGCAATACAAATCACTTGAGTGACCATCGTGGAGCCCTGACAGAACAACTACACACACACCTGAAATACCATTAACCCATGAGTGGTTGTGTGTAGATAATGTGACTGACGATGAGCTCAACTACCAAGTATTATCACCTCCTACCGAGGAGCCGATGATCGTCAGTCATGCAATAATGCAAGATGGTGCATGTCACTAATGCACGATATACCTATCAATCTATGGCTACCTATGGTATGTACCAATAGGAGCTCATATCAAATAACCTAAGTACATAAGTCTATGTAACCATGCAAGTTATATTCATTATTCATCCAATGCCCAATATGTAAGGTATGTCACTACTCTAGTGCCAAATAAACAAATGACAAGTATCAAAATGATAAAGCATGATATAATAGGCATATGTAAGACTACAATACATACTAGGTAGTGACATACCAGGGCAATTAACAAGCATAGAAAACTACTACTAGCTATAGTAAACAATGCATCACAATATGACAATATCTAAAAGAAGATAAGTCAAAGATACCTGCCTGCTATGAAGACTATCAACTGTCTTTACGCCCGTAGACTTGTCTCGTGACCGAAACCTGCATATAACATGATTATCATCAAATCCAAGCACACAACAACATGCTAAATTACTATTATACAGTTTCTATATTCACATTCTTTTATCGATTACGAATTAGAAACTCTCACTTGTGTTGGGTTTCCAGCACCGCGACGAGTGTGTGTTCGAACATGTTTCGTAAACATGTGCACAACGGAAGAAATAAAATAATAAATCTAATTTATTACAACACACACACCACACGCATGCATAGTACAATATGTGTAGACATAATCGCAATTTCAAATTTTACAATAAAAGGAAATTTATACTACGTATACCTGACGTATAGAGCCGTTAAGTTGGGTTAGGCCCGTCGGGTTGGCCCGCCCCGCCAAGTAATTTAAGCGGGTTGGGTTGAAATTTTATCAACCCGCCATTTTGGCGGGCCTAAATGAATCAACCCACCCGGGTTGCGGGTTAGACGGGTTGCCCCGCGGCGGGCTTGGGTTGACCCGCGGGTTGAGAAATATCAAAAGAAGATAAAATTTGTGAAAAAAAATTATTTAAGATTTTTTTTATCAATATTCTAATACTAACAAGTTCATAATCACAATCTTATTCTATCACACATATAACTCGGCACAAAGTGTAGGAGAAGTTAAAGAAAATAATAAAAAAATATTTGATTTAGGTACTCTAATAAATTTTATTGATATACTCTAATTAGTTTATAATTATTTTGTCACTACTATTTCAATTTCAATTAATATAGGAAATGATGATATATCAGAGTCAACTAATTACAAATGCCGAAAAATCTCAACTAAATCTTGAAGGAGCTAAAACTTGAATTTGTATACTATCAAGATTTGGATATTTTAGAGTGTTGAAAGAATAAAAAATATTGGTACCTAACATTGTCGATCGATAATTGAGTCTCAATTACAAGATTTTAGTTGTTTCAAATGAATTTTTTTTACCATGGTATTCTATCCTCCTTGTCGGTTATCACCTCAAGCCTTCACCATCTCAATAATTTTGGATTTTTTTATATTTTTTTGGCCCGCGGGTTGACTTGCCTAATCCGCAACCTGCCTTGGGTTGGGTTCGAAATTTCTCAACCCGCCAAGATGGCGGGTCGGCCCGCCCCTCCCCGCTAAATGTTAGATTTGTGACGGATTAACCCGCCCCGCCATGGATCGGTCCGTTTGACAGCTCTAATCACTACTATTCCAATCGATGTAGGAAATGATGACATGTCAAAGTTAAATAATTACAAGAGCTAAAAAATCTCAATTGGATCTCTATTTGGAGGAGTACAAATTTAAATTTACATATTATCAAGTTTTGAATATTTTCGAGCATTGAAAGAATCAAAAATATCGATACTCAACTTTGTCGGTCAATCTCAATATAAGATTTTAGTTACTTCAAATGCTTATTTTTAAAATCATGGTACCCCATCTACCTTACCGATCATCGTCTCAAACACTCAACACCTTAGTAATTTTAGATATAGTTTTTTAATTTTTGTGGCCCGCGGGTTGACCCGCCTAATCCGCAATCCGCCTTGGGTTGGGTTGGGTTGGGTTGGAGATTTCTCAACCCGCCGAGATGGCGGGTCGGCCCGCCCCTCTCCGCTAAATGTTGAGTTAACCACGGGTTGGCCCGCCCCGCCATGGGTCGGCCCGTTTGACAGCTCTACTGATGTATCACGTGTAGCGGGAAAGACATCAACTGGAGCGATCCTCACTAGAATCGCCTCTATCCGTATCCACGCCGAGTATCTTCGGGATGACTTCACAAAGTCACGAGCCTCGTCTTCATACGAGTTACTAGCCTCGTGTTGAAGACGATGTGATCGAGAGAAGATCATGATCCGAATCAAAATTCGGATCCAAAACGAGTCCTCAAAAACTCGCTTCTCCGGAGAGGTATTCATCAACCGTTTGACGAATCCTTCATCCTCCACCTATAAGGATTACCGGAGATCGAATCCCCGACAAGGAAGCCGCTGTCGGAGCTCCAAACGTCATCCAAACGACGCTCCGAGACGAAATAAACAAGCTGTCCAGAAAAACTGGACAACTTTGGTGGAGGATTAGGGCCGGCCAAATAAGGAAGCTAGATGCACACCTTGTCGCAGGACCCAAGGAAGATTACAGGAGGGTCGCCGGAGGATCGCCGGCTGAAGCTTGGACGCCGACAACAAGTTTGGACGGCGGCACAAGGCTGGGCGACGGCTAGGGTTGGGCGCCGACCACTAGAGGAGAGGAGGGGTGGGCAGCAACTTGTGGATTGCTTGGATTAGGGCTTAACAAAACCATTAAGCCCTATTTTATAGAGAACAAATTCTCTTAATGGTTATCGGATCATAACCAAAAGCCCGTTAATCCGCTCCATTAATTTAAGTTAAAATAAATCAAACCATGTTGGTATATTTTAAGTTAAAACGAACCAAACCAACTTTGGTTCATTCGTTTAAAACAAACCAAACCCCTTTGGTTTATTCTCCTCCATTGGATTAGAACCAAACCAATTTGGTTCATCCATCATGTCTTCATAAGACACGACTCATCCACACTTCCATTGCGACTGAAACGATTTCATGCTCGCTCCTTGTTTGGTCCAACCAAACCTAGTTTCTCTCGGTCTGAGAATCTCATTCTCAAGCTCATTTTAAATCCTTCGGATTACGCTCGTTGTGCGTGTGACCAAATAGGTTCTCGGTTTATGTTGGCCGTCTATAATTAACCATCAATTATAGAACGATCATTAGTGGCACCTAGTAGTACATCATGATCCCCAATTAACCGAAAAGATCAACGGTTGATCCAGAACTTTTTCTGAAACCCTTCAGCAGCTCGAATGAATCGTGCCCCATTCCCTTCACTCATCTTATACCCACTTGGTTCAGGACATGGTCTATAGTATCAGTCCCCACTAGGTTGACTACGTCACACCTAGCCCAAGTATCATTTCCTCATTCTACGGATTCTAGTTACTGCACATGTATCGAAGAGTACCTTACTCTAAACATATAATGCTTTGGCCAAAGACTTTAGTAACAATCCGACGAGAGGCCATGGGTATACATCTCCTCGCAAGGAGTGGTGAATCCTTTATAGGCTATTCAAACACATTCGATCACTTCGACTTATACTCAATCATCCCGGGTCCACATCTCCTCAGAGATGCTTGCTTAAGATGTCAAAGCATAAGTCTTTATGATCAAGATGACTTGAATACCGCAAGTCAAAGGAACATCGCACTTAAGCCTAGAAGAACTTCATCGACATATCTATATATGCGAGAGAACCATATGAAGTTTTACAGGGTCACTCCAATGAACTAGTTACCATAACTAGCATCCACGATTAACTCCGGACATCACAATGTCTCCAGCCAGTGAGAATCAGCTGCTTGGATACACCAAGGAGTATACCTCGTGCTAGTCTCGACAGAATCAATGGTGTCCAAATCCATCAATTCATCGACTAGGGATAATTCTGATATATCATAATTACACATATAGAGATACTCACTAGTTGTGATCAAATCACAAATTCTCTCATGCTGTGAATCGTATCGTGGACATTCAGTAAATGAGTTTAAGATCTAATCAAATACATGAAAACATGTATACTCAAATAATGAATCTTCATTTATCATATAAATGGTTCAAACATAAGGCGATTGCCTTAGGACATCTCTCATATATTACTAACAACTTGTATATCTAACCAAATCCCATTAGGATTTCCATATTAACTCACCTTCTAGATTTGCAACTCCCTAACTCATACACTATAATCAACACCCCTTATAGCCTTCACAACCGTTTACAACCATTTACAACCCACAACAACCCTCATCGCCCATCTATTGCTCACTCACAAACAACCAAATCTAGCTTACCCATTTCCATCCTAAATCTCACAGCCAACAACTCCCTAACAAAACCTTACATCCATCTCCACCGATGGGAAGACCACCCCGAATCAACCAATCAATCGCTCCGCGGCTTAAACACGAACATGAACAAAACATCACCAGCAATTCTCCAAACAGGAACATCCCAGCCAACCCAACAACACGCTCACAGCGCCAAAAACCACTCCCAGATCCATCAACCCTCCACAAAATACAACAATCACATATGAAACAGAGAAGGGTAAATCACCGCTTACCGGCCTTAGAAATCCTTCGGCAGCAACCTTCCTTTATCCGCTGTTCACCGGAGCAAACGATGCTCGCGATCACTGCCCAAAACCACCGATTAAATTCAACGACAAAACATCCAACGCCCAAATCAAATCACTCACCCAATAGAATCTATAACTAGCAGATGCAAAAAGAGTAGATCAAGTTATACCAACACTGCCACACCGGTGGCTCTCCTCCCAATTTGCTCCGTTAAAGAATACACATTCTTTGCCCTAACACCACCGATTTATGAGTTGCAAGGGAGCAAGAATTTCAGTCAGAGGTGGAACTCATCCGGGATCGGGAAAGAAGAAGCTCACCAATTGGACCATAGTGGAACACCGCCGATCCAAGTTTCCAGCCACTTGCACCCTTCCCGTTCCAACCCATCCGCGAAGACCATCGAGGGCGATCCGAGCGCCGCTACTTGCAGGGAAGAAGAAGAACGAGAAGGAGGCGGCGAATCGGCGACGAGGTGAGACGGCGAAGAGAGGCACGACTGGGATTGAAGGGGAGTGCGGCCGAGAAACCGCTCGGGAGAAAGAAATGGCGAAGAGAAAATGGAAACGGCTGAACGTCCGCGTGGAGAAATCGCGTGCGGCGAGTGGTAAAGGGAGGAATGCGATTAGGTTCAGGTTTAGGTGAATTGGATCGGGTTTAAACCCTATAAGACTAAACCTAAGTTTAATTAAACACATAAACCTTAAACCTAGGTTAAACCTAATTAATCCCTAACCATGCGTCATTTAATTTTTTTTATCCAATAATAATATTATTCTTCGCTATTTATTTGCGGTATTTTACATTTTGCGCTAGGTCAAAATGGATAATGTTTGACGCGATCACTTCGCGATAAAATATGGTACCACTTCGTGATCCGTTCCAAAAGATGAGGAGATTTATTCCGAAGTCAAACTCTATAAAAGGAGGGGAAGATTTCAACCCAAACATTAATCAAGATTATTCTCAAGTGCTCATACAATGCCAAAGCTCCAACAGTCATAATCAAGTGACGAAGAAACTTTAATCTTCTTCGTACGTGTAGTAATATTTTTTGTTATTGTATTCTTTGTTATCGTAACGAGGTGAGGTAGGCTTGTTGTCTCATCCTCGTACTTACGATTTTATGATTGTTATCTCCTACCTCCAACAAGGAAGAAATCTTATAGTGCTTTGCCCTCCGTACGCGGTTTAGGACCGTTAGGACCTTTGAGTAGCAATCGCTGAGTTGTGAACCAAGTAAAAATAAATTTGTCTTTTTATTTTTCTACTGTGCTTGCTCGTATATCGAACGAATAAAATGAAAAATTTTACGCTTACTATTCACCCCCTCTCGTGACGCTTCTCGATCCAACAACAATTTCTTCTGATTGAAAAAAAGGAAAAAAAAAAAAAAAGGAGAAAAATTGACCACGCAGGTGTTCCGAAGCAATAGAAGAAGGAAGCCACTCCATGCCCATTAAGAGGCTCATAGTCAGACAATCTGGGCCGGTAAATCCGACGGACCGTGGCGAAACATCAATTTGCATCCACACCGCTCAAATTAGGGCAATTCACAGCGGTCGCCGCGGACGTGGACTTCTCGTCTCGTTACTATATATTTCGCTCCTCGTTGACGGTAAACCCTAATTTTATTCCGCTCTTCGCAGCCGCTTCTACGCTGCTGCGATGGGTCGCGTCATCAGAGCCCAGAGGAAGGGAGCAGGCTCGGTTTTCAAGTCACACACGCACCACCGGAAGGGGCCGGCCAGGTTCCGTAGCCTCGACTACGGGGAGCGCAATGGGTACCTCAAGGGCGTGGTAACAGACATCATACACGACCCTGGCCGCGGCGCCCCCCTCGCCCGCGTTACCTTCCGACATCCATTCCGGTTCAAGCTCCAGAAGGAGCTCTTCATCGCCGCCGAGGGCATGTACACCGGCCAGTTTGTCTACTGCGGCCGCAAAGCCAATCTCATGGTCGGTAACGTTCTTCCCCTACGCTCCATTCCCGAGGGTGCCGTTGTCTGCAACGTCGAGCACCATGTTGGCGACCGCGGTGTCCTGGCCCGCGCTTCTGGTGACTACGCCATCGTGATCAGTCACAACCCTGATAACGGTACAAGCAGGTTGTCTCTTTCTCCTTGTTGTTCCTTTTGCTAGTATTGTTTGTTTGTTCGTACTAAAATTTTTTTTTATCTAAAATCATGATAATGTTAAAACAACCCCATTTTTGAAAATATTGATTATCATCTCTTGTTTTTTTGCTTAATAATATAAAATGGTCCTTATTGGAACTTGATTTTATACTTGTATGCATTGCTGCGATATACTGGCCCTTGTTACAAGATCACATATTTGTGCATAATTACGCGTGCAGTCTACTACTAGAATTTTTCAGATTATATCAATGAGGATTTTCGCTCACCAACCAATTGTGAGACTATAGTTGAGATGCTGTGACATCATAGTAGATGAGTTTATCAGAATCTCGTTACTCAAACTTGTGTGTGATTTATTATTTTCTTTGGATTTAATCAGAATTTGTCAACATTTTTGGTCTGTGAGTGTATTAGAAAAGGTTTGCTTGTAGCTATAGAATAGGTGAGGTTAGTTTGACTGCCTAAGTCCAAGCTGTTGCAAGAGTCTAAGAGCTCCTTTGTGAACCCCATCATGCCACGTCAATGCCATGTTAAAAGAAAAAAACCTCATTCATCTCTCCACTATAAAAAAAATCTTCCAACAACTCCTTTATAGGTTCCACCATTTATCTATATTTTACATTATATATACTTATTATAAACACTATTTTATAATGGTTATTTTTATACCGACTAATTATTAACAATTATTTATTAATTCCGTAAAATTACTAACCATTAAAAATTTAAAAATAAATTACATAAATATTGCGATACATAAAATAAAAAATTAAAAATTACAACAATATATAAATTACAAGAGATTATGTCTCTGTTTAATTTTTTTCAATTATTTTCTCATGTATACGAAACTGTTCCGGAGTCATCTTACTAGTATCCTTCATAAGAATTTCATAATTCTTGTGAAGGATCTCAGCTTCTCGCAACACTTTTTGCATTTGATAATCTTTGATTTCTTGTCAATCTGTATCGATGTTTTGCTCTGTTTTATCACTTTCTCTGACTTTGGATTTATTCTTCCTCTTCGCGCCTTTTGCCCTATTGGACGAATACGGGCTTCATAATCATCCACATCAATATTCAAATTTGGATTTGAGCTAGAAGTGTGCCCTTCTGATTCGGATGTTCTTGCCTTCTTACTGGAGTGATGACTAACTGATTGTGGAGCATATTTTTTATACTCTTTGAGAACCCTCTATACATGCATATATTTGAAGTCCTTGTTATTGTTGTTGGCTTTCCACATATTGATTGTGTTTTCCAATACATTTTCATCACTCCAACCGCTTTGACGATGAGAATAAAAATTATTATAATATGCAGAAAATTCATTTACCATTGGCGCGAACTTGTAGTAATGTGATATTAATCGCTTCCAAGTTCTTGACACAGTTCCAGAGGGCCGATAATTGTTTTAATAATCAGCGATATATTTCCAAAAAGTTTGATCCTTTTGGTCATTACCGATGATTGCATCGGTGCTGATAGTGGCTCATGACTTCGCAAGGACCACGTATTCGTCAGGAGACCAAATTGCTCGTTTTGAATCATCTATCTCTGGCTGGTATTCGGGCTATGTTTGTGATGAATGCGATGACCACTGAGTTGCTGGAACTGATGATGACGTTATAGGCTCTTTGTCGCTGACAGTTGTATCAACACTAGTCCTTCTTGGTTCATTCGAAGGTATCGCCGGTGGTTGAAGAGGAGAAAATATATGCGGTGGAGTTGACATCTCAAATTGACTACCCATTGCCGACCAATCTTGAGGTGGATACATATAAAACGGAGATGGGCCAATGTTATTCGGATTCATCGAAAATTTTTGAAAACTTTGGAAATTTGAAGGATATTGTAGAACATTTGGAAAATTTGGAGGATATTGTGTGTGGGACGAAAATTGAGAATATTGGATATTTGAAGGAATACAAGTATTTTAAGAAGTTTCTTCCACATTTGAAGAATTCAAAAGATTTGTAAAAGAAGAATTGAAATTTGTATCCATCTTAAGAAAGAGAGAAAATGACAAGATCACAGGAATGAAGAAGAAAAAATTTGTAGGAGAGTTGTAAAATGAAAGAGTGAATGAAGGTGTATTTATTTGGAAAGTTTATTTTAAAAAAACTAAAAAAAAATCGTCGAACAACGGCTAAAAAATCAGCCGTTGTTCAATGAATACCTGCAACAGTTTTTTTTTTTTCCTTCCGTTGATTGAATGTTTTTTTTTCATTAATCAACTTTTTTTTTTACAAACAAACAAAAAAAAAAATTATTAAAAAAAAAACAAAAGGAGCGGCTCCCCAAGGAGGGAACGGTCCCCAACTGCCAACTCATCAGGGAGCTCTAAAAGGAGCTCCCATTGGGGATGCCCTAAGTTGAAATAATGATTCATCGTAGAATCTTTACTTTGACAAACAGAAACTATTATTTAGATTTGAAACTCGGATGTAGAAAACTAGTAGGTAGATGAACTGAATTTACGCAAACATGTTACCAGTTGAAGTGATAAGACATTTTTTTTTGTATCTTAACTAATAATAATTTGCTGAAATTTAATAAATAGGTAAAGATTATATATTTTTAATTAGAACATTGCTTTTTGTTTGTTTATTACTCGGTATTGCAAATATAGTGATCATTACTTGTTGATATGATATTATATTATGGGGGTGACATCACTAGAACAGCAATTTTGTTGTTATATCACTTTTGGTAGATGTTTATGTAGAACTAGTTTCTTTTTATGCTGCTTCATTAACTTGTCTATCTAGAATACATGAAGCGTTATTACCTTTTGCATCTTGTACAACTTTAGTTGAATTCTCCCTCTTCATTCATTCCTGAGCTGCCTTGGCTCTCACTCAATCACAGGATCAAGCTTCCATCTGGTGCCAAGAAAATCGTACCAAGCAATTGCCGAGCCATGATTGGGCAGGTTGCTGGTGGTGGTAGAACTGAGAAGCCCCTGCTGAAGGCAGGCAATGCCTATCATAAGTACAGAGTGAAGAGGAACTGCTGGCCTAAGGTGCGTGGTGTGGCCATGAACCCAGTGGAGCATCCCCACGGAGGAGGTAACCACCAGCACATTGGTCATGCTTCCACTGTTCGCCGCGACGCCCCACCCGGCCAGAAGGTGGGTCTTATTGCTGCAAGGAGAACAGGCCGTCTCAGGGGACAGGCGGCTGCCACTGCTGCCAAGGCTGACAAGGTCTAGATTGCATGGGCTAAGGACTCAGGTGTTTGGTATTTTAATGGCCGAAGACATTCTGTGTTATGCAGGTTTTACTTAATCTCATGTTGGTTCCGTTAGGTATTGTGGCAAGTTTGATTTATAATCGGCTACTTTGATTTTGCGTTTCATGTTGGGAACATTATAATTTTTTTTTCTCATTTGGTTCATGAGCCGGCTTCCTGCCTCTGCATGTTTAAGTTGGAGAAATTATGCATGAATTAGTTATTTTTTTAGTTTTAGAAGTCACTGCTGAAAAAAAAAACTGCTATGGGAAGGAAAAGGGTGTTTCTTCATTCGCTGCCTCGCCCTCTTTAATTATGCATATGTTCCTGTGTCTTTGTCTACTGGCCTTCTCGGGCACTCCGCTCGGCCGCTTTCGGATTGATTTGAGTTGTATCGTCTGCATTGCTCGCTGAGACTCTGCATCACTTGCAATGCTTTGCTTCCAAAATACATTTATAAATTTATCGATAATTTATTAGACTGTATAGCCAATTTTTAGGAATACTACCGCATTTTATATGTTTTTCTGAACCATCATAAATCTAGATCAGTTGTTGATCCTGGTCCATCCATTGATTTCATAAATTTAATATTTTAATTTTAATTTTTCAATCTATATTTAAAAATATAATTATATTCAATGAAATTAATTTGAAGTGTTTGTACTTAAAATTATCAATGAATTTTGATCTTATAATATTTAAAATTTTAAAGAATAATCTTTGATAATTGATATTGAAGAAAAAGATTGCGGATTGGATCTTTGGAGTAGATGGATCATACAACATAAAGATTCAAAATCCTATTATGAGTACCAAGAGTCGAGAACTCCGGAGTACCATAAGTCGGAAACTCAAGAGCACCAAGTGTTGGTAGACACTAATACCCAAAATCCTATTAGGAGTACCATGAGTTGGGAACCTCGAAGTACAAAGAAGCCGAAAGCTCAGGAGCTCCAAAGTACCAGAAGTCGAGAGCTTAGGAGCACCAAGAGTCGGGAGCTCCGAAGTACCAGAAGTCGAGAGCACAAGAACAAGAAGAGACAGGAGTCGGGTGCATAATAAATTAGAGATTCACAGGAGTCAAAAATTTAACAACTAGATAAGTCGAAAGTTGGAGGAGTTGATCACTTGGGGACCATGGGAGAGATTCGTCTCAATAGCTATCACATCTGGTCTCCTAATTGTCTCTACTAATGATAATCCGGGTGTAGGATCAAATATATCCGAGAGAGGGAGAGGGGGAGGGGGTTGAATCTCAAAATTAAAATTTTCTTCAATTCTTATATTTAAAGTGGAGTGCACAACAGAAAATAAATGACACAATATGATTTTTTACTTGGTTTACAATCCGAGCTGGAATGCTACTCCATGCTGGTGTAAGGATGTTCCAAGTATTAATTACTTTTGATGTTTGGACAATTATATTTAAGTTAGACAATGTTAGTAATCTAACATGAATATTAAGTGATAGATAAAGAGAAAGTCCATGTATGAAGACTTGGCAAAGGAGGAAAGTCCAAGGATAAGGTCATGGCGGCGTAAGTTCAAGTGTGTAGTCTTAGCCATGTAAGTTCAAGTGAACCTTGGCAAGGAAAGTCCAAGTGTGTAGTATTGGCGGTATAAGTCTAAGTGTGTAGTTTTGACGGCGTAAGTCCAAGTGAATCTTGGCAAAGGAAGACCCTAAAGCATGACAAAGCCGAGGGAAGCACTAGAAGACTAGTGCAAGCGTGAGGAGACATGAACTCGGAGATATCCCAAAGGCACGAGACTGATGGAAGAGTTTGAAGGCGTTTGGTCTAGGTTAAGGGTAAGGTTACAAATATGAAAGGATCATACTTGAGATTTACCAGTTGACTGATACTTGAACCAGTCAACTGATGAGCTAAAAACAATCGCACAGATTGTTTGACAGTCGACTAGTCATTTGACTAGTCAACTGGTCTTGGGTGCTCGACACTTGGGAAGTCCGAGCAGTACTCGACACTCGAGCTCAGGCAGTCGACTGCTATGCAAAGCAGTTGATTGTGTTGGTGCAGTGAGGCACCGAAATCGAACCTGTGTTTTGATTATAGCAAAGACACAAGGTTAAGTCTATTTTGTTATCTCATGAGTCTACTTGAGTGTGCAGAAACAGGTTAAGCTTGAGTTGGAGATCTGCGACACAGTAAGTGCAAGGTAAGACTCGTGTCCGACGAGCGTAAGTGAGGTCGG
This sequence comes from Wurfbainia villosa, assembly GCA_025175895.1. Lineage (NCBI taxonomy): Eukaryota > Viridiplantae > Streptophyta > Magnoliopsida > Zingiberales > Zingiberaceae > Wurfbainia > Wurfbainia villosa. Next base: position 47,127 of record JAKLTH010000215.1, read on the forward strand.
ATCCTCCGTTTAGGAGTTGATCTTAGGCGACAATCCGACCCAAAACTTTCCATGAAAGTCTAAGTCGAGATCGGATGGTTAGAAACCATCTAAATCCATCACATTTAATATTTCTACATATTGCTTTGAGCTAACCCTTGTTTGAATTCGAAGTTACTCTAATTCGAATTAAAATTAGAATTCGAATTTATTCGAATTCGAATTAAAATTAGAACTCGAATTGAAATAAAATTAAATAACTAAAGTATCCTGAAAATGGGCAAAAGGAACTAAAAGCAAGGTGACAACTTATCCCCCAAATCTTGGTGAGGTGGCCGGTCAAAAGCAAGGTGGAAACTTATCCCTCAATTGGTGGTGAGGTGGCCGGATCTCAAGTGGGCGGACAAGGCTTCAAATAGAGGGGGGTGCTTCACATCTTAGATACAACAATTATTACAAAGCTCTCAAACGCCTCCACAACGCCGCTCTTCTACGACGACGCCACTACAACGAAGTGCTGCCAACACGAAGCTTCACCGTTAAAGTGTTGGTAATCGTTTTAGTCGATTAATTTAAGTTGTGTTTTTCGAGCTTTTATATCAAAAAGGAGAGAGGCTTGTCTCTCATCCTTGTGTTTTTGTCGAAAGTTTTGTAATCGTAACTCCTACCTCGCGAGGTGGAGTGTTTTAGTGATTGCGCTCCGTACGTGGTCTAGGACCTTTAGGGCCTTGGATTAGGAGCTGGTTGGCTGTGAAGGTAGTAAAACTCCTTGTGTCCATCTCTTTTTAGCTGTGTTTATCTCTCACTTATCCTTTTTACAACAAAAGAAAAGAAAAAACCGTTTTGCGCTATTCACCCCCTCTGGCGCTCATTTCGATCCTCTGATTGGTATCGGTGGGGCACTCAAATTTGGTGAAACCACCAATTTGAGTAATTTTTATTTCTTTTGTTTTCGCTCACGTTAATTTTTTTGTTTTTTTAAATTTTTCTAATTTTTTTTTAGACTTTTCTTTAATTTAATTTTATCGATTTTAATCTTTCTATTGATCATCCTAACAAAAAAAACTCTTAATAACGATTTTTAATTCTATTCTTGATTAAAATTAGTTTTTCTCAGAATTAAAAATTCTTTCATTTTTAACACTTGAATTTTTCAAACCCTAAAATCTTTATATTTCGTTTTATAAAGTTTTCGTTAATCTTAGCATTGAATTAAATCTTATTTCCACTAAAATTGATTTTCAATCAATTTACAAAATTTAATCAATTAAAAATCAATTAAAAACTTATTTTAATTTTTAAATCTTGTCTAGAATATAAGTTTGATTTTTCAATATTTTTTACTTAATTTCAACATTAGATTTTTTTTATACAAAATAGTTTTTAATTAATTTTCGAAATTAATTAATTAATTATTTTTTAGAATTAAAATTAATTTTCTAATTAGTTAATCTATTGATTGATTTATTTATCTTTTCTTCTTCCTCTACTAATCGACGCAAGTCTTGGGACCTTTGTTATCTGTGTTTTCTTTTTTTCTCTTCTTCGTTTGTTAATGTGGCCCATCTCGAGGTTTTAGCATCACCACCGTTTTACAAGCGGTGACAATTTCTATTCGGAAGGTCGGATGAAGTGCTTCCTAAAACCCAAATAGAGATGTGGATTATGATCCAAACCGGGTTCACCCTTCCTACTAATGAAGAAGGTGAATCCTTGGATTACTGTCGATGGTCCATTACCACTAAACGACAAGTCGAGGCGGATGTAAAGCGACTCAAATCCTGCGGTCACGGGCTATCCAAGGAGGAGGTGAACCGAGTCGGACCCTTCATCGGTATGAGAGATCTGCGGGCGAGGTGATCGAGTTACACGAAGGATCGGATCAAGCTAAGGTTTGCAAAGCGCGATTTGTTGTTCAATAAATTATACACACTAAAAATGCAGGAACACGAGAGGCGACAACACAATTGCACACGCGTCGGACATAGTCAACTAATTTGCATTCAATAGAATGAGAAAGTCCGGTATGTTCTAAATTCTTTCCCTAGGACCACCTTGTGGGCATCCATGGCCGATGCCTACAAGGTATCTAAGGACCTAGCTAAAGTTAGAATAGACGCGAATTATTCTCGATTTGAATTACATGGCTTGATCCAACTCTCGGAACCCGAGAGGGTATAGCCTTGTTTGCGAGGTTCAAAGAAGAAGAAAATCGCAAGCAAGCCACCACCAACCGAGGAGGAAGGCGAGTCCGAAGAAGAAGTTGACCGGAGTTGGTAAGAACTAATGAACCTAGCTCGAAGGATAGCCAAGGGACGAAAGCGAACCACGACTCGACCCAACCAAGGTAAGCCTAAAAGTTCTAATATTAGGTGTTATGAGTGTAACAGGTTTGGACATATCAAGTCCGAGTGCCCCAGCTCAACCTCCAAGCACCCTAAGCACAAGAAGGCCCTCAACGCGACATGGGAAGAAGCGTCATCCGAAGAAGGCGAAGACCACGTCTTCATGGCGAAATCGATTGAGTCGGACCACGGACCGAACACGAACTTGAGTCGAACACGAGGATGACTCGGACTACAAGCTACCTTTAAGTCAAGCCACGGATACGCATCCGGTTCAAAAGATACCCTTAAAGTGAGTCGAACTTTATTTAATACTTTACATAATACGGTTAGGTTTTTGTCTAGGAAATTAGTTAAGTCCGAGTCCAAGGTCGAGACCCTGGTTGAGGAGGTCAAACTCCTCAAATACAAGGTCTCCCTAACCTCTTCGACTAGTCAAGTTCGAGAAGAGGACCCAACTCGAGCTGAAAAGCTCGAAGTTGAGAACTCTCTCTTGAAAAGTCAAGTTGAAGATCTTAGGAACACGTTGGAAAGGTTCACTTCGGGATCCAAAGGACTTGACCTCCTACTTGGATCTCAAAGGGCCGTGTACAACAAAGCTAGACTAGGGTTTAACTCAAACACGACTAATAGGTCGTATATGTCGATTGTAAGTCGACATAGGAAACATGTCCAAGCATGGGTCCCTAAGAACTTTTTGATTTCAACTCTAGGATCCAACCCGTACTGGGTTCCCAAGGACCAAATCCACTATGTGGATAGACCGAACCGATTCAACGGTCTAGGGGGAGCCAGTACAAAACATGTTTATGCTTTAACTTAGAAATTGCATGTTTTTTTTTAAAAACTTGTGAACTCACTTAGAACACGTACATAACCAACTAAAATCCTTCGAAAAGATTGAGCCTCAGGGAGTCTCTTTTCAAAAATAACCAGTTAGACTAGGAAATAGTCTTAGGTGAGTCAAGTCATCATTTTCTTGAAAATGGCTTTGTCTAAGGAAGTGGTCGATGATCCGATAAAAGAAGGCCCTTGTGCCTCGCCACGACCTGGAAGCCATGATCTTGAAAAGGTAAACTTGACAAGCCTAGGGTCAAATCCAAATCTAACATAAAATTACTTGAACCTAAATGCACTTAATCAACTTAATTGGAAGTCATCTCACAAAAAACACATAAGTATAACATGCTTGATCATATAGACACAGGTGAGATGACCTAGGTTTAACAACTTACAACCAATTTTTTTTAAAAAAAAATCTAACATCCAAGCCAACCACCTTGTGTGTAGGATCAATGGATGTTGGACAGCGGTTGCTCCCGACACATGACCGGGGATCAACTCAAATTCACGAAGCTTCGATTCAAACGACAAGGATCGGTAGCCTTTGGGAATAACGGCAAGCTCAAAATCATCGGATCAGGTGATATCGAGCTTAACTCGAATTTTGTTATTAAAAATGTATTACTTGTAGAGAATTTTGAATATAACCTGCTTAGCGTAAGCCAATTATGTGACAATAACTATAAGGTCGTATTTTTAGAAAATGAATGTGTAATTAAAACAAATAAAACAGCTAAAACAATACTCAAAGGAACTAGGACAAATAACATTTATACAATTAACTTAATCAAATCCTCAGCCAAATGTCTTATGACATAGGAAGAGGAATCATGGTTGTGGCACCGACGACTCGGTCACTCGCACCCAAGACTCATCCACAAGATGAGTCAGAGTGGCTTAGTCAGAGGCTTACCCAACCTCAACAATTTGGTTAATAAAATCTGTAATGCTTGTCAACAAGGAAAACAACCTAGGACACAACACAAGTTAACTAACCAAGAACGAACCTCAAGTGTACTTGAGCTCCTGCATATGGATCTATTCGATTCACATGGAGCCAAGTCACTCAATAGAAGTCAATATTGTAGTCATAATTGGACTACTCGAGTTTACAGGATAGGTTCATCAAACATAAAAATGATACCCTAGATCAATTAATCAATCTATTCAAATTAATCGAGAATAAAAAAAAACTTAAGGTTAAAAGACTTAGAAGCGATCATGGTGGTGAATTCGAAAATCAAAGGTTCACCGACTTATGTAACCTAAACGGATACCACCATGAATTCTTTTGCCCTAGGACCCCTCAACAAAATGGCCTAGTGGAGCGGAAAAACCGAACTCTACAAAAAGCCGCTAGGACCATGTTGAACGAATATGACCTACCTGATAGGTTTTGGGCAGAAGCCGTTAGCACGACTTGCTATGTCCAGAATAAGATCCTTATGGTAAAGAGGCACCTTAAGACCTCGTACGAGATTTATCACAATAAAGTACCCAACATCAAGTACTTTAGGGTATTTGGATGTAAAGTACATATCTTAAACACTAAGAACCACCTAGGGAAATTCAAATCCAAAACCTCCACCGGAATCTTCTTAGGATACTCAACAACAAGTAGGGCCTATAGGGTATATAACCACGATACCCTTAAAGTCGAAGAGACTATTAATGTAGTGTTCGATGAAGTACCCGAACCTACAAAACCCTTAATGACCCCAAGTGTTGAGCCCACTGATACCAAACTCATCTCAGGACCACGAGATCGAGTCTAATCCACATCAACCAACTTCTCTTGTCGACCAAGTGACAAGTGATCCGAAATCAAACTAGTGTTCAACCAAGTCACCCCATTGATCAAGCATTAGGTGACACAAACCCAACCCAATCTAGGATTCAGACTAACCACCTTATCGATCAAGTGATAGGAGATCCTAATCTAGGAGTTCGAACTAGAGCATCCTATAGGAACCTTAGTCAAATTTCCTTAATTTCAAAGATAGAACCCAAATCAATTGAACAAGCTCTTCTTGATCCCGATTGGATTATTGCAATGCAAGAAGAGCTAGCTCAATTTACTAGGAATGAAGTGTGAGAATTAGTACCACCACCTAAAGACAAAACGATAATTGGAACAAGGTGGGTGTTTCGAAATAAGCTTGATGATAAAGGTGAAGTAGTTAGAAACAAGGCTAGGTTAGTCGCCAAAGGGTTTAGTCAAGTCGAAGGCTTAGATTACGACGAAACCTATGCCCCAGTAGCTAGACTCGAATCCATTCGAATGTTGCTAGCTTATGCCGCACATCGAGGATTTAAGATGTTTCAAATGGATGTTAAGTCGGCATTCCTAAATGGATACATTAAAGAAGAAGTTTATGTTAGCCAACCCCCCGGATTCGAAAATCTAGATAAACCCGACCATGTTCTAAAACTTAAGAAAGCTCTCTATGGACTTAAACAAGCTCCTCGAGCTTGGTACGAGAGACTTTCAATCCATCTTAAGTCAAAAGGGTTTAACCAAGGCTTAGTTGACCCAACTCTCTTCGTAAAAACCTTAGGTAAAGAAATATTCATAGCTCAAATTTACGTAGACGATATAATTTTTGGAACCTCTAACTCAGCCTTACTAAACGAGTTCGTTTCACTCATGGAAGGTGAGTTCGAAATGAACTTGGTAGGCGAGTTAAGTTTCTTTTTAGGTCTACAAATTAAACAAACTAAGGATGGTATATACCTATATCAACAAAAATACACTAAGGAGTTAATTAAAAGATTTGGAATGCAAGACGCTAAGATAATAAACACCCCAATGGCGATTAATGTTAACATAGGAGAAGACCTAGAAAGTAAGTCCATTGACTTAAAGTACTATAGGAGCTCGATAGGAAGTCTCCTATACTTAACTGTGAGTCGACCCGACATCCTATTCGCAATAAGTATGTGCGCCAGGTTTCAAACCTGTGCTAAGGAGTCTCACCTAACCCTAGTTAAGCGTATCCTTAGATATCTTAAGGGTACACTTAATGTTGGTATTTGGTACCCTAGATCTATGGAGTTCGAACTAATCGGCTTCTCTGATTCGGATTATGCCGGTAGTAAACTCGATAGAAAGAGCACGAGTGGTTGTTGTCAACTACTCGGCTTGAGTCTAGTGAGTTGGTGCAGTAGGAAGCAACATTGTGTTGCCTTATCTACCACCGAAGCCGAATACTTTGCGATGGGTGAGTGTGTAACTCAGCTTCTTTGGATGAAGTACACTCTCCGAGACTTTAGGTTGGACTTCACCAAAACTAAAATTTTTGTAGACAACATAAGTTCGATAAATCTAACTAAGAACCCTATATGCCATTCAAGGACAAAGCATATAGAGGTAAAACACCATTTCATTCGAGAACATGTAGCCAACGGCTCCATACAACTCGAATATGTTGACTCAAGTCTAACCTAGCGGACCTTTTACTAAACCACTACAGCCGAATTTAGTCTCTTGAGACGAAAAATTGGGCTTGTGCGTAATAGAATAGGTTAGCAAAAGTTTTCAAATGCTATTTTCAAAAATTTTATTTTCGAATTTTATTTTTCTTATTTTTTATTCTTTATGCAAATGGAACTAGTTTAGGACTTCCCCTAGATATCATGATCCTATAGATTTAAGGAGCCAACACATCTCACAACACATAGGGTTAATGTGTTTGTGTATTAAGCCACCTAGAACGGTGTGAGATGTTAGGACCCTACTCCAGGTTTCAAGATGTAGATCAAGTGCGTCAATATGAACCTCGGAGTATAAATATGCAACTAATATTAACCAACTCTAATCAGGACTTGTTGATAATATCATTTCAATCAAGTCAAACTAGAGTTGAACATTTAGATGAATTATTTTCACATACTATTTTCAAAATCATCATGCTTGGACTTAGGGTTTTCTTAAAACACCCCCCTACTTTTTTTCTTGATTTATGTCAAAAGGGGGAGAAAAAGGCCAAAGTTAAGGTTCAATAAATTCAAATTTTTGAATTTGATAACTTAACTTAAAACTTTGATTCTGGCCTAAGTTAAGGGAGTAAGGTTTAGGTTTCAACTCTTCGGAATTGAAAACTTTAAAGGCCCAAGTTAAGAAATCAAAAGTTAAACCTTTTGAATAATTAACCTTTTGACTTAACTTTTGATTACTTAACTTGCACTTATTTTTGACTCTAAAGAGCCTAAGTTAAGTAATGCCATTTACTTAACTCGTTATCTTTTGTGTTTGGAGAACTAAAAGTCTTTTTCAAGTACTCACCCTCGGTCAAGGGGGAGGGTTCTGTAGGGAAATCTCGTATGCCAAATGGCATATGCGCAACGGAAAATAGGATCCCTTCCAAGTGATCCATGCGAAAGCAAACTCGTATAAAATAAATTTCTCTAAACCAAACCTATCTTATAGGAGAGGATTACCTTTGTTGCGTGCCCTTGTTAATCCCGCTTTTCCTTTCGGTTTGTTGGATCTTTAGCACGTTCAAGTGTCCGTGCCTCTATACGTATCCACACGAGCACGCTCTTGTCTCACAAAAGGAAAACTAGAAGAGCTCTCCTTTACTTCTTGCTAGAGAAGTCCCTAAAGGAGAGGAAGAGAGGGAAAAGGAGAAAGGAAGAAGAAGACTCCTCTTCTTGCTAGCCTACACTCACAAACCCACACAACTAAAGCTTCCACCAAGCTTTCTCACCACTAACACAACCAAAGCTTCCACCAACAACAAAAGCCACAATCCGCCTTTGGGTACCACTTAGGGTGTCTTTTATAGGGTTGGAAAAACCCTTTCACCTCCACACATTCAATGCAATCCATTGCATTGAGACATATCCTTGTTTGGCCGGCCACTTAAGGAGACAAAAACCAATTTGTCTTCTTCCACCTCATCTAGCTTAGGTGGATGCTTAGGTGGCATGCTTATGTGGCATTCTTATGTGGCTTTCATGCATGTTGAATTAATCTTATTAATTCAATTAAGCTTATGTTATCATATTGAATTAATCTTATTAAATCAATAAGGTAACATATTGAATTAATCTCATTAAATCAATTAGCTAAAATTCTCATTAAGCTTAAAGTCCAAAACCATTTTGTACTTAAGCTTATTCCCAAATTATTCTAGTCAAACTAGAATACTCTAATTCCTCTAATTATCATGCTCTTTGTGTGTGACCCTATAGGCTCTCATAACGTTGGCACTGGACCTAAACTCTTTTAGATACACAAGCAATGAGCGGCATCTAGCAATACATCATTGCTACCCAAGTTACTAGATAAGTCAAGATCCGACTAACCTTTCCGTGACTACTATAATATATGACCGTGTCCTTCTATCCTTGATATCAGATTGATCAATGAGGCATAGACCGTGTCATCCTCGATCAATCTATGTGTTTCTTGATCCCTGAGTAAACTAACTCAAACAAATGAGCTCAATATCTCATATTGACTCATTCGAGCATGGCCATGCGTTTTAGTAGTTCTACTCAATCAAGGGGCCCACCGATATCACTCCCGTCATATGGAAGGGATAGATCCCATCTACATCACTCACATCCCTCCGCATAATTTGTTACATACCCAGTAATCGCCTTTATGGTCCACCCTGTTACGGGTGACGTTTGACGATACCAAAGTACATAACTCCTTATGTAGGGAACCATAGTGACTTCAGGTCTAAGGACTATTCATACCAATAGTCACATGAGAAAGTTTATGACACTCATATAACGATCCATGAAACTTTCTCATGGCGGGTCAGTTCAGTATATATTCTCCAATATATACCCATGTGTCAACTTGATATCATATATATCCATGACTTGTGAGATCAAGTCATCAATTGACCTACATGCTAGTCTTTATGTATTAATATTGCCCTTGCATATTAATACTCGACTAGGAACATTTAGGAAAGTGTTCTCTACAGCCTCTCATAATCAATTCTGCCAATTGATGTGCTGTAGATAAGAACCTACTTTTCTAGGGCATTATTATATTTAAATTAGCTGGCACAAGCAAGATGTAAATATAATAACCAATCCTTTGCCTTTATAGAATATGATACAAAATGTTCCCTATTCAACCATCACATGATTGGTTCTAGGGCTTTAACTAACAATCTCCCACTAGCACTAGTACCAATCACTATGATATCTAATACCTAGTGACCTAGTGTGACCATCATGCTTCCTCTGTGCCAAAGCCTTGGTCAATGGATCTGCGATGTTAGCTTCTGTCGGTACTCTGCATATCCTCACATCTCCTCTATCGATGATCTCTCGAATGAGATGGAAGCGCCGTAGTATGTGTTTGGTCCGCTGATGTGATCGAGGTTCCTTAGCCTGTGCAATAGCCCCATTGTTGTCACAGTAGAGGTCTATTGGATCTGCAATGCTAGGAACTACCCCAAGTTCATCGATGAACTCATGGAGCCAAATGCCTCCTTTCTTTGCATCGATGCCGCAATATACTCGGCTTCTGTAGAATCAAGAATCGTGTCCCGCTTGAACTCTTCCACTCACTCCACCATTCGTGCAAAACACGCACTCGATTGCGATCTATAGTCATCCTTGTCCTGCTTTGGAAGCTTGCATCACGTAACCCTTCTGATTAGCTCCTCATTGCCTCCAATATCGTGAAATATTCTTTCGTTCTTCGTAGTACTTAAGAATATTTTATTGCTATCCATGACTTTCACCGATCCGATCGTATCTACTCGTCATGCTCAAAGCATACGAGACGCCAGACGAGTACAAAGCATGGCGCATATGATAGACCCTATAGGCGATGCATAAGGGATCTTATCCATGCGATCTCTCTCCTCCTTAGAAGAGGGACATTGAGTCTTGAAGACTCACACCATGTGATAAAGGCGAAACCCTTTCTTAGAATTTTGCATAGCAAAGCGATCTAGCACTTTATCAATGTATGTACTCGACTTAGGCCAAGTAATCTTCTAGATCTATCTCTATAGATCTTGATGCCTAGAATATAGGCAGCTTCACTAAGTCCTTCATCGAGAAATAATTCCCTAACCACATCTTCACAGATTTGGAGTGAGGGAATATCATTTGAGAAGTATGTCATCTACATACAAGACAAGAAATACAACTGTGCTCCCACTATTTCTCTTGTAGACACAAGGCTCATCTTCATTCTTGATGAAACCAAACTCTTTGATTGCATCATCGAATCGAAGATTCCAGCTTCGAGAGGCTTGCTTTAGTCCATAAATGGACCTTAGCAGTTTGCATACCTTTCCAGGATGCTTTGGATCTTCAAAACCCTCAGGTTGTGTCATGTACACATCCTCGAGTAGCTTTCCATTCAGAAAAGCGGTTTTGACATCCATCTGCCAGATCTCATAATCGTGGTAGTGCAATAGCAAGTATGATCCGAATGGATTTAAGCATCATATCGTGAAAAGGTTTCTTCATAGTCAATACCATGAATTTGTTTGAATCCTTTAGCCACCAATCTACCTTTATAGGTATGCTTATTACCATCCATGTCAGTCTTTACTTTAAAGACCCACTTACACCCAATGGGATTTACCCCTTCAGGTGGATCAACCAAAGTCCATACTTGGTTAGTGTACATGGATTCCATTTCGGATCTCATGGCCTCTAGCCATTTCTCGGAATCTGGGCTCATCATAGCTTCTTTATAGGATGTAGGCTCGTCAAGATTGATAAGCAATACATCACCGTTGTCAGTCAAGAGAAAAGAATATCTCTCGGGTTGACGACGGATCCTATTAGATCTACGAAGAGGTTGGTCTACTTGAACAGGTGTTTGTTCCACAACTCTTTGGGCAACAATTTCCTCATCCACAACACTTTGTGGTTCCTGTTCATTTTCCATCGAAGCCTTAGTGTTATCATCATCTTGAACTTCTTCAAGATGAATTTTACTCCCACTAGTATTTCTAGAAATAAATTCTCTTTCTAGAAAGACAGCATTTCAACAACAAACACCTTGCCAAGTGTGGGATTGTAAAGTAATATCCCTTAGTTTCCTTGGGATATCCTACAAAATAACACTTATCGATTTGGGTCCTAGTTTATCCGAGACTTGACGCGTCTAACGTAAGCTTCACAACCCCAAATCTTTATAAAAGACATTTTGGGACTCTTCCCGTCCATATCGTATATGGTGTCTTTTCTCGGCTTTTGATGGGCGATAGCGATTAAGTGTGAAAGCGGTGTCTCTAGAGCTAAACCCCAAAAGGAAGTAGGTAGATCGGTCTGCTCATCATTGATCGTACCATATCTAATAGAGTCGATTTCTCCTCTCGGATACACCATTCCATTGTGGTGTTCTGGAGTGAGTTGGGATATTATCCCACACTCACCAGTGATCACGAAACTCTTGACTAAGGTATTCACCACCTCGATCCGATCAAGTAGCTTAATACGCTTACCAAGTTGGTTTTGTACTTCATTCTTGAATTCTTTGAACTTTTCAAAGGATTACGACTTATGTCTCATCAAATATAAGTAGCCAAATCTACTCATATCATCGCTGAAAGTAATAAAGTACTTATAGCCTCCTCAGCCGACATTGAAAGGGCCACATACATCGGTATGTATGAGTCCTAACAAATCCGCTCTCTCGCCATGTCCACTAAATGGAGTTTTAGTCATCTTTCCTAAAAGACAAGACTCGCATACCTCATATGATTCAAAATCAAATGAGTCCAATAATCCATCTTTATGGAGTTGGGATATGCGTTTTTCATTTATGTGACCTAGGCGACAGTGCCAGAGAGATGTCTGGTTCAAATCATTCGCTTTGAACCGCTTTATATTACGTTATAAATTGGGTTATCTAAATCTAGAACATAGAGACCATTCATAAGTGGTGCATTACAATAGAACATTTCATTTAAATAAATGGAACAACATTTGTCCTTTATTATAAAAGAAAAGTTTTTCTTGTCTAAACAAGATACAGAAATTATGTTCTTTGTCAATGCGTACATAGAAGCACTCCTCTAGTTCTAAGATAAGCCCAGTGGGCAAAGACAAAGAATATGTTCCTCTACTCAAAGACAACTTTTGCGCCATTGCCTACTCGTAGGTCCACTTCACCCTTTGCCATTATTCTACTATTCTCGGTCCCGCACATTAGTACAAATGTGAGATGCACATCCGTATCTAATACCCATGTAGAAGAAATAGATAGATTAACTTCTATAACGTGTATACAGGCGGAAGTCCCACTTCTCTTGTTCTTTACTTCCTCAAGGTAGACTTTGCGATAGCCGCTTCCGTGTCGATCTCACCAATGGAAGCATCCCTTCCTTAGGTACTTTACCTTTACCCTTTGAATTGGATGACTTGGACTTGCCTTTGGCTTGGGTCTTACCCTAGCCTTTGCGCTTACCTTTGTCCTTCTTGACCATTAGTACATTACTAACTTTCTTCTTGAGATTTGGTTCAGAAGTTCTCAACATCTTTGAGAATCTCAGCAAAGGTTTATCAATTTCATTCATGTTATAATTCATGCGAATTGATTGTATGCTTCAGCGATTGCGGGATAACATCGATTGCCAATTCTTGGCTCGATGGAAAACCTAGTCTTCGAGGTTCTCAGCGTACCCAATCATTTTAGTCACGTGAGTTCCTACAGTGTTCCTTCTTGCATCTTGCATGCAAAAGAGCCTTAGACACTTCAAAGCGCTCGTGCCTAGCTTGTCCTTGATATAGTTGTTTCAAATGCTCAACCATATCATAGGCATCCATGTTCTCATGTTGCTTCTGAAGCTCAGAGTTCATGGTGGCAAGCATAAGGCATGACACATCTAATGCGTCATCTTGATGCTTCTTATAAGCATCCTTTTCAGCACGAGTGGCCGTAGGGGCGGGTATTTCAGGGGTAGCCTGCTCTAGGACATATAGTTTGCGTTCTTGCTTGAGGATAATCCTCAAGTTCCTATACCAAGAAAGTTTGCTCCATTGAGCTTGTCCTTCTCTAGGACAGATCGCAAGTTGAGGTGGTGTGTCGTGTTAGATGACATGGTGATCTACAACATTAAAATGCAAAGTTAAGTATCATACCTAAATCATTTAATTAGGCCTTTAATTAAATGAGGCTCCCACTAAATTCTCATAGCTACTATTTAGCTATAAATTTATATGGGATAAAGATCCACCTCATAATTCGTCTTGAGTTAGCTTTGGCTAATCGCCCAAGACGTAGTATAATTAGGTAGGCAATCTTTTGCCAATTACATCTGATGTAACTCTTTAATAGCTTTGGTTAAGTTTTAGATTAGTTTAGTGTTTATTCCTAAACCGACTTCGGTGGGCGAGCACAGAGGCCTTCTTGGATATCAGCAACGACCACTTCTAAGACAAAGGCGATGTTCAAATCACACAAAACTAATGTTAACACTTATGTTCAAAGCTAATATATGCCTCTACTTTCTTAACCAATTAAGAAAACACTTAATTAAGTCTTAACCAAGGCGATAGCGGGACATCACGATTGTCCACTCGCACCCCTCAAGATAAAATGCATTGCTTTGCTTTGGCAAACCCAATAACAAATGATCGAGAAGTAGTGAGTACCAACTTTGGTAGGCATATCGTTTAGACTTATTAAGAAATAAACATGTATCATATACATATTAGCATACATCACATATAAGCTAAACTAATCATGCATCACATACAAGCTAAACTAACATGCATCACATACATATTAAACTAACGTGTCATGGTTATGGCCCTTATTCTACAATCTTCTCAAGCCAATGAAAAGATTGATTGGTCAACCTAGGGATAGCATCTTCTCCTAAGTGCTTCCTTTTGGTTGTCTTGTGTGTTGACTTCCTCCTTGTAACCTCATCTTCCAATGGACCCTCCATCCTTGTTTTGTACATTACAAAGGAGAAATACTCGAGTTACATTCGAGTCTAAAACTAATTTTACAACAAGAATATTAGGAGAAAGGCACGACCGCAGGCCGTATTAAAATTACAAGACACAATCACAAACTTTTTGGGACTAGGCCATAACCATGCACCATGTCATTTTAACTTTTAAAGACATTGGATATTTTATTATGTTTGAAAATTTGCTAATGCAATTATCAACTCATAATAAAATTTATCCTACTTCTATATCACATATAAAATAGAAAACCTATTTTTATCGATCTTTCATAAGTGGCTCTGATACCCTTTGTAGGGAAATCTCGTATGCCAAATGGCATATCTTGTGAAAATAGGATCCTTCCAAGTGATCCATGCGAAAGCAAACTCGTATAAAATAAATTTCTCTAAACCAAACCTATCTTATAGGAGAGGATTACCTTTGTTGCGTGCCCTTGTTAATCCCGCTTTTCCTTTCGGTTTGTTGGATCTTTAGCACGTTCAAGTGTCCGTGCCTCTATACGTATCCACACGAGCACGCTCTTGTCTCACAAAAGGAAAACTAGAAGAGCTCTCCTTTACTTCTTGCTAGAGAAGTCCCTAAAGGAGAGGAAGAGAGGGAAAAGGAGAAAGGAAGAAGAAGACTCCTCTTCTTGCTAGCCTACACTCACAAACCCACACAACTAAAGCTTCCACCAAGCTTTCTCACCACTAACACAACCAAAGCTTCCACCAACAACAAAAGCCAATGCTGTCTTTGGCCGGCCACTTAGGGTGTCTTTTATAGGGTTGGAAAAACCCTTTCACCTCCACACATTCAATGCAATCCATTGCATTGAGACATATCCTTGTTTGGCCGGCCACTTAAGGAGACAAAAACCAATTTGTCTTCTTCCACCTCATCTAGCTTAGGTGGATGCTTAGGTGGCATGCTTATGTGGCATTCTTATGTGGCTTTCATGCATGTTGAATTAATCTTATTAATTCAATTAAGCTTATGTTATCATATTGAATTAATCTTATTAAATCAATAAGGTAACATATTGAATTAATCTCATTAAATCAATTAGCTAAAATTCTCATTAAGCTTAAAGTCCAAAAACCATTTTGTACTTAAGCTTATTCCCAAATTATTCTAGTCAAACTAGAATACTCTAATTCCTCTAATTATCATGCTCTTTGTGTGTGACCCTATAGGCTCTCATAACGTTGGCAGTGGACCTAAACTCTTTTAGATACACAAGCAATGAGCGGCATCTAGCAATACATCATTGCTACCCAAGTTACGAGATAAGTCAAGATCCGACTAACCTTTCCGTGACTACTATAATATATGACCGTGTCCTTCTATCCTTGATATCAGATTGATCAATGAGGCATAGACCGTGTCATCCTCGATCAATCTATGTGTTTCTTGATCCCTGAGTAAACTAACTCAAACAAATGAGCTCAATATCTCATATTGACTCATTCGAGCATGACCATGCGTTTTAGTAGTTCTACTCAATCAAGGGGCCCACCGATATCACTCCCGTCATATGGAAGGGATAGATCCCATCTACATCACTCACATCCCTCCGCATAATTTGTTACATACCCAGTAATCGCCTTTATGGTCCACCCTGTTACGGGTGACGTTTGACGATACCAAAGTACATAACTCCTTATGTAGGGAACCATAGTGACTTCAGGTCTAAGGACTATTCATACCAATAGTCACATGAGAAAGTTTATGACACTCATATAACGATCCATGAAACTTTCTCATGGCGGGTCAGTTCAGTATATATTCTCTAATATATACCCATGTGTCAACTTGATATCATATATCCATGACTTGTGAGATCAAGTCATCAATTGACCTACATGCTAGTCTTTATGTATTAATATTGCCCTTGCATATTAATACTCGACTAGGAACATTTAGGAAAGTGTTCTCTACAGCCTCTCATAATCAATTCTGCCAATTGATGTGTTGTAGATAAGAACCTACTTTTCTAGGGCATTATTATATTTAAATTAGCTGGCACAAGCAAGATGTAAATATAATAACCAATCCTTTGCCTTTATAGAATATGATACAAAATGTTCCCTATTCAACCATCACATGATTGGTTCTAGGGCTTTAACTAACAGGTTCCTCTAAGGGGAGAACTTGAGAAATATTTTTACTACTCCTACTTTTGCTTCATGTCTTTATTGTTTCATGCACTTAATTTCCTTAACTTTGTGTGTTTTTGCCATAGATCAAAAAGGGGGAGATTGTTGGTGCAGTGAGGCACCGAAATCGAACCTGTGTTTTGATTATAGCAAAAACACAAGGTTAAGTCTATTTTGTTATCTCATGAGTCTACTTGAGTGTGCAGAAACAGGTTAAGCTTGAGTTGGAGATCTGCGACACAGTAAGTGCAAGGTAAGACTCGTGTCCGACGAGCGTAAGTGAGGTCGGATCCTCCATTTAGGAGTTGATCTTAGGCGACAATCCGACCCAAAACTTTCCATGAAAGTCTAAGTCGAGATCAGATGGTTAGAAACCATCTAAATCCATCACATTTAATATTTCTACATATTGCTTTGAGCTAACCCTTGTTTGAATTCGAAGTTACTCTAATTCGAATTAAAATTAGAATTCGAATTCGAATTAAAATTAGAACTTGAATTGAAATAAAATTAAATAACTAAAGTATCCTGAAAATGGGCAAAAGGAACTAAAAGCAAGGTGACAACTTATCCCCCAAATCTTGGTGAGGTGGTCGGTCAAAAGCAAGGTGGAAACTTATCCCTCAATTGGTGGTGAGGTGGTCGAATCTCAAGTGGGCGGACAAGGCTTCAAATAGAGGGGGGTGCTTCACATCTTAGAAACAACAATTATTACAAAGCTCTCAAACGCCTCCACAACGCCGCTCTTCTACGACAACGCCACTACAACGAAGTGCTGCAAACACGAAGCTTCACCGTTAAAGTGTTGGTAATCGTTTTAGTCGATTAATTTAAGTTGTGTTTTTCGAGCTTTTATATCAAACAGGAGAGAGGGGCTTGTCTCTCATCCTTGTGTTTTTGTCGAAAGTTTTGTAATTGTAACTCCTACCTCCAACGAGGAGTGTTTTAGTGATTGCCCTCCGTACGTGGTCTAGGACCATTAGGGCCTTGGATTAGCAGTCGGTTGCCTGTGAACCAAGTAAAACTCCTTGTGTCTATCTCTTTTTCGCTGCGTTTATCTCTCACTTATCATTTTTACAACAAAAGAAAAGAAAAACCATTTTGCGCTATTCACCCCCCCCTCTAGCGCTCATTTCGATCCTACAGATTGCTATAGGATGAGCAGCCGAGGTGTTCGACACAGCAGTCAACTGTTGTTACTATAGCATGTCATAGAAGAATTCTTAGTCAACTGTTTAGTCGGTTGCCAAAGAAGTTATTCGGCCGCTGCGATTAGTCGATTAGTGAAGTATCCATTGAGAGGTGACAATCGAGAGATCGTGATCGGTGTCAGTTATTGGATTTAATCAGCAGTCGCGATCAGCTAGTATACAGCGATCAAATCTATATAAGAGAAGTTTTGGGTCTTGGATAGGCTAGTGCTCTTGCTCTAAATTTTCATCCTAAAGCCCTCCAAGTTTTTCTAAGTCTTTATTCACTAAATTTCTTCTTCCTAAACTTTTCTTTCAAATCTTGTAAGGAGAAGAGATTCTTATTGTAAGAAAAGTGATGGTACCTAGGAGTTCTTGTATATATTCTCGATCACAAGGCTTATTCCCAAGCACTCTCCATACGACTGAGCACCTTCCTTCTCAATGAGCATCATGTGTATTTCCAGAGCATCCTATGTATTTCCGCATCCTATGTATTTCTAGAAAATCATTTGTTTTTTCAGAGCACCCTGTATATTTCCAGAGTACTCTATGTATTTCTATAACACCATGTGTGTTTCCAGAGCACCCTATGTATTTCCAGAGCACTCTATATATTTTCAGAGCACTATGTGTGTTTTCAGAGCACCATGTGTATTTTCCGACTGACTTATGTATTTTTTGACTGACCTATGTATTTTTCGACTGACCTATATATTTCTCGACTGACCTATGTATTTCCCGACTGGCCTATATATTTTTTGATTGACCTATGTATTTTCTGACTGGCTTATGTATTTTTCGACTAGCCTATGTATTTTCTGATTGACCAATGTATTTTTCGACTGACCTATGTATTTTCTGACCCACCTATGTATTTCCCGACCATCCTCGTCCTTGTTGGACACTAGCCTTCTATTTCAGTATCAGTTGACTGCCTCATTACAGACCTTGTACTCAGACTTTCTCAATCGCTCGATTACCAGTTTCCTCCTCATTTTGTATAACGATTATTTCTTAATATCTCGAAGGGCATTATAATCAATTAAGTTGGAGAGAAAGGCGGTGACTATTCCTATATAAAGGAGTAGAGATGAGAAAGCAGGGGGATGGATGTTTCTCTATCTGGTATGCGGAGATAGTTCTTCTTCCTTTATTCCCTTGGCTTTTATTGTAGTCTTCTTGTCTCTTCAATGGGGTCGTGCCGGTAAATTTGACCCACCCTTAAGCGCTTAGTTTTATTGCAGATGAGGAACTTTAGCAGCATCTTTCCAGATCTTGCATATTTCGCTTCTTATCAAAGAAAGGGGAGGAGGGATCCGACCGTACTGGAAAAGGAACACCATCAAATTGACACCGTCTGTGGGAATCTGAATAAAAAGTTGCTAGCTGTTATCAGAATTCGACGCATCCTCCTCCTCTACCTTAGCTTTAATGACTCAAATTTGAGTTGTTATCATGGGTTTTTTGGATCGTTGTGATTTCTGAATTCGGTGTCATTCACCAGATATGATATTCTATCATATTATTGGTGCTATTATTTGTCAGATCTGATATTCTATCATATTATTGGTACTATCATTCATCAGGTCTTGTATTTTGTCGTGTTTTGGGGTTATCATTCACCAGATTTGATGTTCTCATTGCATGGAGGTTACTTTCCCATTGAAATAATTACAGGAGCTTGATAGTTTATTGTTGGAGTTTTCCTGTAAGGTTTGTTGCCAGTCCGTTGTTCAATTGTAGGTGTTCTAATACCTGTTGGTGCAACAAGGCCCCAAGTACTTATGTATTTTGATGTTTAGATAATCATTTATAGTTAGACAATATTTGTGATCTAACTGTGAATGTGTTAAGTGACTGAAAAATTCAAGTATGAAGACTTGGTAAAGAGTAGTCCAAGTATAATCTTGGCAAGAAAAGTTCAAGGGAAGGTCTTGGCAGCATAAGTCCAAGCATGTAGTCTTGGCGATGTAAAGTCCAAGCGGACCTTGGCAAAGGAAGTCCAAAGGCAAGGTCTTAGCGGCATAAGTCCAAGTATGCAGTCTTGGCGGCGTAATGTCCAAGCAGACTTTGGCAAGGAAGAAACCCAAAGCATGACGAAACCGAAGGAAGCTTTTGAAGGCAAGCGCAAGGATGGAGTCGTAGAATCGGAGGAATCATAGAGGCGCAAGGATGATGGAGAAGCTAGAAGGTTGAGTCTAGGATTAGGGTATGGTTTCAAGTATGAATTAGTCATACTTGAGGTGTACCAATCGACTGACATATTGTGCCAGTCGAACTGTCTCGAGTGTTCAACACTCGAAGTCCAGAAGACGTTGGCGGCCGGGTTATGCCCCGACTAGGACCAAACTACGAACATAGGTGACGATCATTGCCATTATGGGCGCGATCACGAGTAATCGATCTACGAACTAAATCACAAACGTGGTGGCGATGTCGTCATTATGGGCAGTTGATTGCTACAAGC
This sequence comes from Wurfbainia villosa, assembly GCA_025175895.1. NCBI lineage: Eukaryota > Viridiplantae > Streptophyta > Magnoliopsida > Zingiberales > Zingiberaceae > Wurfbainia > Wurfbainia villosa. The sequence continues at coordinate 67,012 of JAKLTH010000215.1, forward strand.
ACAGAAAGGCTGGTAGCTAACTGATCAGTCGGCTACGGAGACACCAGTGGAACTAATGATTATGGTAGTCGACTGGTCAACTAGACGTTGAGCCATGATGTTTGCAATCAGGCTTCGTCAGAAGCCATTGGATTTGAGGAACAGTGACAACATTCGACTGCTGCAGGCTCAACGGGAAAATCAACCTTCTCTCTATAAAAAGAGATCTTGAGGAGCTTGAGAGAGCTAGTGCTCTCATTCCTAACAATACTCTCAAGCTCCCCACGTCTTCTTAAGCTT
>JAKLTH010000216.1:0-115000 GCA_025175895.1 Wurfbainia villosa
GATGTTTTGGTATTTTGTAAGTTGTATGTATTGTATATATTTGCTTGTGTGTTGTTACTGTACTACATATAAGGTCCCCATAGGTCTTGTAGATATTGTAGATGATTTTGACAACATAGGTAGTTTGATTAGGTGAAGCCATCCATCGATTTATGGCTCCATTGTACTACTATTGGAGATATATGTTCATCTAATAATCTGATTCTTGAAGAAGAGAATTCCTTATCTAAAGGGGTTTAGGCCTTTTGGTATAAGTTCTTTCTTACTAAATAATTTTTCTTTTATATTTACGTAAATATGTAACACTTTCGATATAGCGGGCTTGGTTTTGGAACATGTCCCGATCCAGAGACCATCTGATCACAGAAGGCCCACGAATAAATAAGTGGAGGCAACTCCTTCACATATTAGCAAGGTCGAGAATTTATTGGAGCAAGTCTCCCTGAGCAGGTAAATAGAAGACCACAACTTAGTTTATTTTAATTTTAGTTATCTAAATAATTGTTGATTTTTGATAGGTCATTGTTGATCTAGTATGTACCGTAGTGAAAATGATATTGCTTGATAAGGTTGACTATTATATTGAAAATACTCCTCATCCAATAGAGACATCATCATCACAAACTATACTGAAAAATACCCTCTAGTGAATGCCATGAGTGTTTAGTTTATCGAGACACTCGAAAGAGTTAAGAATGGAAAATATGGCACTAAAAGGGTAAAAGAACTAATGGAAATTATAGGAAGAGAAGGTATGGAGAATTTGAACAAATAAGTCAAGTTGACCCTCAACCTCAACCGGAACCAATTTCTGCGAGAACAAGGCGGCGAGATAGAACCCGTATGATTCTGAGGATACTCCGTTGATAGTCCATGAGGCAAAATTGGTACCTCAAAGCAAAAGAAAAACGAGATTTACGATGTTGAGTTATTAGAAGGGCAACCCGATAAAGTATTTGTAAAAGAAGCGAAGTATTTTGACAAGAAAGGCAAAAAAAATTGGTATGGATGAATTGCGGAGGATACTATCTGTATTTTGGAAGAAGATGAAAAAGATCTGAAAGGGATGAAGCAATAATTGATAAACTCAACCAAATGAGAATGGAAGCCATTGCGGTTAGTCAGAATACTTCCCAAAATTAGTTTGTGTTATTTTATTTAAATAACTAATAATATTTTTGTATCATAGTATGTCAAGAAAAATTGTAAGACGGCAAAGAACAAAAAACAAGATGCTGATGTGACCTACTTGCTAAAAAGTTTAGAAGAAATAAAGTATGGTAGTTACATCCACCATTACATTCAAAAATTCTATTACAATATTATAAAGTGCAAATATTTATTTACGATTAAATTTTTTTGTATGCAGATAACAGGTTATGTTTGTGATGAATGTCCTTTTTCATTAACTCTGAATTCTTTATACTCTGGAGTTAATGGATATGTTTTCACAAATGGGAGGTTATCGACATTTTGCTCAATTCTTTTTAAGGGGGGCCTCCTCTTCATGTAGGTCATATAACAAGTCTGTGTATTGCTCATCCGTGTTCATTGTAAGGGAGTTAAATTATCTTGTATTTTCACGACATTTGATGTTATACTAACTGTTTAAATATTTTCCTCTACACACAATTTCAGTCAGCATTAAGATTGTCGTGGAAGACTGCCACAACACAAATCATAAACACATGATATGAATGATGGAGAGGTTAGATATATTTTATACCTCTAAATCGACCAAACTCACTTTCACCGTTGTGTATCGACAAAAGCAATGAGTTTCAATCATTACAACTCCATTTCATATGGTGGAAGATCAAAAGTCTGATTTTGAAGCGGTGGTTAAATATGGATATTCCATCAATTTAACTTTGTTATCTGTTAATGAATAGTTATGTTAACTTAGTCATCGTGTAATTATAGGTATCCCAATTTAAAGGATATTCACCTAAGGAGCTTGCAGAATTCATCCATGTTTACAAAGCCTATTACCCCATCGGCCAATTTGGGTTTCATTCTGATTGTCCCCGACAAGTGGCAAGGTACTAAAAGAAAAATACTCAACGTGAAAATTAAACTTTTGAATTGAAATATAAATTTTTGCTTTGCATGTTTACAAAGAATGATTGTGCCTTCTTTGTGATGCAATACATGATATACCTTTATGGTGAGAAGATGGACTTCAAACAAGGACATGACCAAATTCGTAATAGATCTCTCTGTCTCAATTTTAAGGGATGAGTTCTTCTGATGTAATTTTAGAAGTGTTCAGTGGAAGTATGACAATGCATTGTTGTAATTAATGAATTTTGCTAATTTATAAATGTCGCTTTCCATAGATCAGCAAAGGTATAAATATGTTTATTGTTTCTTTGAGCTTTAATAAATGTTATATAATATATTGTTGAATACTTTGATGGTGCTGGCAATGAAATCCCAGGAACACAATGGCCCTGGGATTAAATTTTCCTGCAACATAGTGGTGCTGGGATTTTAATTCACAGCACCACGTACAATTTCGAACTCACCGAGAAATATGGTGGTGCTGAGAATTTAAATCCCAAAGAACATGTAGTGGGAAATAAAGTCCCAAAGACCATGTACAATTCAAGTGGCGAGAAATAAGGTGGTGTTGGAATTAAAATCCCGGGAACTCATTGGTGCTGGGATTATAATTCCCAGGACCACGTAAAATTTCGAACTGGTCCAGGAATACGGTGGTGCTGGGAATTTAACTCCCAGGAACACAAGGGTGCTGGGATATAAAGTACCAGCAGCACGTACAATTTTGAATTGAACTTGGTATTAAGGTGGTGCTGGAAATTAAAATCCCAGGAACACAATGGTCCTGGGATTCTATTTCCCGATACCACGTCTGATATCAATCGGCCGAGGAATACGGGGCATCGATGGGTTTTGGAGAAACCCATTGATGGACTCTACAGAGTCCAAAATCAAATCTTTACATCGCTGAAAGACCTAACGGCACATGTTGTTGCGTCGACCAAACTTCCTTGATCCTCCGATCCTCCCGATTCGCGCGTGCCACTTGCGCGGGGCACGATTCAAAATGGTGCTAGGAATTAAATCCCGAACACGGTGGTCCTGAAATTTAATTCCCGGGACCACGTCCATTTCGACGCCCAAATAAGGCGGTCGGAATCTCAATCCAGAACACCGCTGGTCTTTGGTAAGTGAATTCGGCACTCGTCGCATCGAGATAAAATGTGGTCGAATAAATCATGGCTTGAAAAGCAGAAATTTTGGACACGATACACAGAGGGGCAAGTCCCAAGGCCACTGGAGTTGGTTTGGACCGGAGTTGAGGTGACTAGGGGCATCAATGAGTTTTGACCGAAACCCATTGATGGACTCTGAGTCCAAAATCCAAATCTTTACATCGCTGAAAGACCTAACGGCTTCACATGTTGTTGCGTCGACCAAACTTCCTTCCGATCCTCCCGCCTCCCGATTCGGCGCGCCCACGGCACGGGCGATTCTGAAAATGTGGTCTTTAACTCCCAGGAACACAGTGGTCCTGGAAATTTAATTCCCAGGACCACGTCCATTTGCGACCTGGCCCAGAAATAAGGCGGTGCTGGGAATCTCAATCCCAGGAACACCGTGGTGCTGGTAAGTGAATTCCCAGCACCACGTACAGTACCGAACTGCACGAGATAAAATGTGGTGCTGGGAATAAATCATGGCTTGAAAAGCGTGAAATTTTGGACACGATACGAGGCAAGTCCCAGCCACTGGAGTTGGTTTGGACCGGAGTTGAGGTGACTAGGGGCATCAATGGGTTTTGACCGAAACCCATTGATGGACTCGAGTCCAAAATCGAAATCTTTACATCGCTGAAAGACCTAACCATGTTGTTGCGTCGACCAAACTTCCTTCTGATCCTCCTGCCTCCCAGTTCCGGGCGCGTGCCACTTGCCACGGGGCCTGATTTCTGAAAATGTGGTGCTGGGAATTAAATCCCAGGAACACAGTGGTCACTTTAATTCGAGACCACGCCCATTTGCGACTGGCCCGAAATAAGGCGGTCTTTGGGAATCTCAATCGAACACCGTGGTCTTTGGTAAGTGAATTCAAAGCACCACGTCACCGATCTCGACGAGATAAAATGTGGTTTGGGAATAAATCATGGCTTGAAAAGCGAAATTTTGGACACGATACGGAGGGGCAAGTCCCAAGGCCACGGAGTTGGTTTGGGCCGAGTTGAGGTGACTAGGGGCATCAATGGGTTTGGCCGAAACCCATTGATGGACTCTGAGACTCCAAAATCCGAAATCTTTACATCGCCTGAAAGACCTAACGGCTTCACATGTTGTTGCGTCGACCAAACTTCCTTCTTATCCTCCTGCCTCCCAGTTCCGGGCGCGTGCCACTTGGCATGGGGCCTGATTTCAAAATGTAGTCTTTGGGAATTAAATCCAGAACACATGGTCTCTTTAATTGACCCGTGACCACGCCCATTTGGCCAGAAATAAGGCGGTCTGGGAATCTCAATCCAGAACACCGTGGTCGTAGTGAATTCCCGACCACGCATAACGAATCGCACGAGATAAAATGTGGTCTTTGAGAATAAATCAAGCAGAAATTTTGGACGATCACGATGCACATCTGATGCATCGAACTTCAAATTGAGTAGTGTAAGCCTTCCTAACGGACAAGGAGTTGTAGTGGATAAACTCTGAATTTTCCAAGTCGGCCACTAGTAGGTGGCGTCTCGCGGATTATTGGACAAAATATATATCGATTGGATTGCACAGGGTTTTAAAGTTTGCTCGAATGCTTGGCGTCATATTAAACATATCCCGTGTATAAAAATAATCATTCATAACACCGAGTGTAAAGTTTACAATTCCATGCAAAGGGCGAAAAACTTACCTGAATCCATTGCGAATATTGAGTTGTAACGGCTTATCACCACCTTACCGCTCAAATTAATCTTGAAAAATATGCGCTTATGCAATCCCCATGTGTCAAAACATTCCAATCAAATATGGTAAGGAAAGAGTCCATGTTTAAGTTAATAGCATCGGTCTTCCACACTGGTCCCGAGCATCGTCACACTACACAAGGAAAGGGTTATTAGCAACTCTCAAAACATAATATGAAAGGTATATACAAAGAATATAAGACTGTCTTACTCTATTTTTTTTAGTTTCAATAAACACTCCCCGACATTTGGATCCATCTTACCAGTGAATTCTTTATAAGCTTGCTGTATACAAAATAAAACTGTTCAGTTTCAGAAATATTTTGCAGATCCTAGGTCTGGACAGGATAACTTATGCTCACCTCCAATATCCTCTGCTTGACTTCGTCGAGTGTTGGTTGTTTGTCCGTGGAGACTTGTGTGCCGGAGATTCGATATTTGGTTTCACCCTCCTCGACAATTGATTTCCCTTTAATATCCTGGGTGACTCACCTTTCGATGTTTGGCTCTGGAGAGATATTAGGGTCTCTTGAGGATACTCAATAGCCTTCTTGGGACAATTAGAGTTTCCACTCTCCTTCTTTTAGGGATGTTTGAAAACCATGCGGGAGGGAGGCTTACAGGCTAGGGGGTGATAGAGCGTCATGAGTCTTCTTCCTCACACAAACCTTCCGCCTAGTGTATGCAGAAGAAGGTTGTTGGGTCTGTACAGCTTGAATAGGCTGTGATTGTAGGCCCTCTACATCCCGGGATTGTAAATGTAGTTGAAGCTCCGATGTTATTAAACCGTCCTTTTTTCTATTAATGCTTCTTTTTCATTATATCATCCCTTTCAATTATCTCGTTGTCCTTCCTTCTGACCTCCTCTAACTCTTGAAGAAGCTCTGTATTTTCTTTTCTTGTTGTTTGATGGTCGCTTCTTTAAGTAGGAGGTGCTTTCAAAATCACACCTTGCTTGACTAGCTTGGTGCTTAGAGTAGATACAATTTCTGCATTCTCTGGCATCTTGGGCCGATTCCTCTTCGTCCGACTGAGTTTGGGTTGAGGTTGATCTGAAGATCTAGGTGGGAAGCGGTGTGTACGGATCAGCTCATTTGTCTTTGGAATTAGATCGACAATGATTTTGTCAGTCTGAGACCATCTACCATCTTCTTAACGACCCTTACATTTGTGGAACTCCACCTCCATCTCGGCATTCTCGGCAGCATGAGGGCGTGTGGAGGTAGGATACACAAATGCTCACACATCCATACGAATGACAAGATTAGTTATTAATAGGCAGTTGATCTATACTATTTGCGGAACACATAAAATATATTCACTCACCAATAAGTGTGTGAAACCCTTAAGCATTGGTCTCGTAGATCCACCCTGACGTGCCTTTTGGTCGCAAAGTGACTCCCATACCAATTGACTCCATTTGAGGAGCCATATGTATAAAGTGCTTCGCACCAATTGTACTGCCTAAGTTCTCAAAATCCTCTACACAATCTATAAGTGATCGCATAGGTATTCTAGGCTACTACGGTGGTAGTAAAAACACACAAGAGAAAAATATAAAATAAACAATGACAATAAACTTTTGCGGATCCTAAATTATCGGAGATGAAGTCTTGATAAATCCTCCGGATGCTTGTTAGAGCAATCGGCTTCACGAAATATTGCAATAGAGCTCTCGGATGGAGCTTCATTATTCATAGGAACTTGAGTCCATCATCCGGTAGACCGAGGATGAGAGACATCGTCTTTGTGAAATGCAATTTCTTATCTTGGAATATAAAATATTTCTCCGTGCAATCCCAATTATTAAACATATTCTGAACGATGGGTCTGACATGGGTAATATCTGGAATGTCTAAAACCCACGCCAAGGGGGAGCTCCGAATAAGCGTTTCTTCTTCCACACTCGGCGACACACTTGCAATAAATTTCTTAAAGCGTGAAAGCGTTGCTTTTCCAGTTCATTCTCTTAGTTCTTCCTCGCATCAGCCGCACGGGTTCTTGCGAAGTATCGCTTGATGATTCGCCAGTTGAAGCCATCGTTAACTGAAACAAATTCCTTAGGTTAACAACCAAATGCATTGTAATACAGCGATTTTAAACTAATAGATTAAATGGATTGAAACATGTGTGATGATACAAACAAACGTTACCTCTGCTTAAATGGTAAACCCTAAAACCCTAAACCCTATTAGGCCCGAAGTTTAACGAGATCGTGAGCGGAAAAAGGCAAAACCCTAGATAGATCGGAAGAACCGATAGCGACACAGCATTTAAGAAATATACAAAACTCACTTAGGTCGAAAAATGCGTTGAGATGGTGTTGAGCTGGTGTTGAGATGTTTTAACTTCGCAGGGAGGTTGAATCGACACAGGGGTTATGCAGGGAGTTTGAATCGAACCGAGAGGTTGAGCGGCCGGAACGGGAATGGGCGAAATTCCACAGAGGCGCGCAAGGAGCGAGAGAGAAATGAAATGTGGTGTTGAGATGTTTGAACTTCCAGGGAGTTTTATATTAGCACGGGTGCGGGATTTAGAATACGGTGGTCTTGGTAATTATAATCTCGAAACATAGTGGTTGCGGGATTTTATTTCCCGAGGACGCATCTGTTCGAAATGGCTAAGGAATAAGGTGATCACAGGATTTCAATTCCCGGGACCACGTCTGATTAGAATGGCGGAAACACACACGGTGGTCACAGGATTTGATTCCGGGACCCACGAACAATTTACAACTGGCCGGAGAACACACAGTGGTCCTGGGATTTCAATTTCCAGTACCACGTACACTTTCAAACAGCCCGGACATAAGGTGGTGCTGGCAATGTTAATCCCAGGAACACAGTAGTCCTGTGTAGGGCCATCAATGGGTTTTGGTGAAACCATTGATGGACCTGAGAATCAAATTCCAAAATCTTTACATCGACTGAAAGACCTAACGACTTCACATGTTGTTGCATCGAGGAAACTTCCTTCTGATCCTCCTACCTCCAAGTTTACGCGTGCCGCCAGCGCGAGGATGATTTCGAAAATTGGTGTGTAAACCTAATCACGCCTTGAAAATCGAAATTTTGGACCACGATACGGAGGATTTATATTACAATTTTGCAAAATAGCGTAACAAATTTTCCATTACAATTACAATAAAATAGCTTAACATTAATATTAACATTGACATTAACATTAACATTAACATTAACATTAACATTAACATTGTTTCCTTTAAAAATATTTACACAACCACAATAAACATACTTAGGAATTAGTAGCCGGCGGCATTCTACAAGACCTCTATTATGCCCAAGTTTTGCATCTGCTATTTATTTTCACCCTCCCGGTATGTTTGGACTCTATCGTGCCTTTTTCTTCGCCTGCAAGGCTGAGGAGGTAGAACTCGAAAATTTTGTCACCATTAGGCCAAAATTTTTACTTCGACATGGGTAAATCGATCCATGTAAGTGGCCTCCTGTGTTTCCCTTAGAAAATAATGCTCATGATAGATGGATCCATGTTCCGATATATGATGGCTGCAATAGCATGCGAGCAAGGAATTCTGAAATTTGAAACTCACCGCAGATGCAACGCTATCCAAATCAACAATATATGAAGAAGCTATTGTCTGTACTTCCATTTCCGTTTGTGAATATGGGAATACCGAATATAATCGAGTTCTTTCTCTCCTTTCATCAATCTCTTTAATAGCATAAGGTGTTAGAAAACCTGACCTTTTTGAAGATTCTTCCCTACGGTTATAGAACCATTGAGCAAGCTTTCTTCTAGTGTTGTCAATTAAACTGGTGATGGGGAGTTCACGTGTTTCCTTGAATAATGCATTTAAACTCTCGGAACTATTAGTGGTTAACATTGTGTACCTCCTGCCAGGAAAGTGTGCATTGGCCCATCTTTTGGGATAGTCTTTTGTAGCCCACATATGCTTCCTTGTGTTTGTCATGCATGTTCTGCATTAATCGATCAAAGTCAACTCTTGTATTGGCTCTTGCTGCTGCCCAAAATAAACCTAATGAGGATCTATCCCGGGTATCTGTTACCATGTTACAAGACAAGTGATAGCAACAAAAAGCATGATGGGCAGATGGATACACTTTGTTAACTGCTGATATAATCCCCCGATGTCTATCTGATACAATGCTCAACGACTCTGGCAGGACATCAAGGAATGTCTTTACATGATCCAAAACCACTCCCAAGCAGATCCACATTCAACTTCGGCAATTCCAAATGCAACTGGCGTTATTTTTGCATTACCGTCAACGGCAGTAGCCATTAGCAAAACACCAGGATACTTGCCAGTCATATGTGTAGCATCAATTCCAATTAGTTTTCGCAAATACATCCTGAATACTCTTCGACAAGCACCAAATGCCCAAAAACATCTGGAATTGATTTTCACCATTTCTTAATCTGACATATGTATCGGGATCTCTAACTCTTAACTCAAGTACATTGGAATATCAATATAGGCTGATCAAAATCACCTACCACTCTTTTTAATGCTTTACATGCATTTGTGTATGCTTTCTTGTATGAAATGTGAACACGAACCTAGCTTGCATTTCTCTTCGAATTGAACTTGGTTTGTAATCATCAGAGGTAGCTAACCGTCCTACAATCTGGTTTGCTACAAATGTGGATGTGCAAGCATGGTGATCTGCTGTTTCCCTAACACTGTCACATTCATGCTGCTTTACATATTTTGTGACAGTGAACTCCACGTCTCCACTTGCAACTAGACTCCATGAACAAAGGGACTAAAGCAAATAACTTTAATTCTATTAGTCGCAGTGTCAAGCTTGTATCTCAAGTTTTTTAGCATCGCATGCCTTACTAGTGCATCTTTAAACTCTTGTCGAGAGGAAAAACTTGTCGATTGAAAAATTCATTTGGATCGATGAGCAGGCATGCGCGATAGTCTTATTTGTGGATTTAAAACATAGGGATCATCAGCAATTGGGAACACTTCTTCTAAGTCACTATACTGATCTGGGTTTAACTCACCTTCTTCATGTTGGATATCATCAGCGAAGAATTCTTCCGAAGAATTTGTATATTCTAACTCTTCTATCCCATGTATATCACTTACCTCCTCTTCACTCCAAGTTTGTTCAAAATATTCATGATCTCATGTGGTAGCGGACAAACTCTTCTTGAGTATGGAAGAAGCTCTATTTATATCAAGGTGTTGATCATGGTAATTCTATTGCCACATCAATGGGAGATGAAGATGGAATATTACTTGGGCATAGATTTATGGAATCTTGATCATCTAACTCTCTATCCTTCAAATTTGATTCAATTGTTTCCAAAAATGTTAACACTTCATCGGGAAGGGGTCGTCCTATAATGTTTTTAAAATCAACCTTTGTTATATGTAGTGTGCTGCAAGTAAGGTGAATTTTTAGACTAGGCTTTAGAAGTCCGAAGACAAGTGGAGGATGAGAGTTTATGGTTATGTTTCCCAATTATGCACTTAACTAATTATACCTTTCAATGTTGAAATTATGAGCAGTTTATATGGAATGGAAGAGGAAGAGATTTACAGGTTTATGCGCAGAGGATACTTAGTTCCCACTCCCTACAGTGCGATTTGGAGTGCGTGCCAATTGGTGTACGCAGCATGCCAATTGCCACACTCGTCGAATGTTGGCACAGATCATTTATTTTCATAACTACTGTTTGGAAGATTTAGGAAAAGTGGTGAATGATAGTTTAGGTCACGCTTGGTCTCGACCTGCCTAGACGACTTTATTTATCTCCAATATAAATTTACACCATTTTTTCTCGGCCAGGATCCTCTCCATAGTCTTTGAAATTTATATCTCAGCCCACTTGAGTCTTTGGAATATAAATTCAGACCACCATTTATCTCGACAGTTCCATCTCACAGTCTTGGGATTTTTAAATGCAGAATGTTCTTTGGGATTTTGGTTCCCAACACCACCAATAATTCCAAAGAATTTGATGTACATGGTCTTTGGAAATTTCATTCCCAACACCATGGTGTTGCTGGGGGTTTTAAGCCGATTACCACGGTGGTGCTGGGATATACATTCCCAGCACCACCATTTATCTTAGCTAGTTCCATCTCCTAGTCTTTGGGATTTTTAAAGCCTTGAACCACCTGTGTTCTTTGGGGTTTTAGTTCACCACCAACAATTCCGGCAACTTATATGTACGTAGTGCTTTGGCGATTACATTCGAACACCATGGTGTTCTTTGGGGGTTTTATTCCCATTACCGCGGTGGTCTTTGGGATATAAATTCCCTGACGACCATTTATCTCGACGATCGATGCCAATGGTGTTGGGAGTCTTATTCGCAGGACCATAGTGTTGCGAGGTTTCAAATCGGCCACCACCCTTAATGTCGACCACTTATATCTCCCCGGTCTAGTGAATTGATTCCCGGCCACCAAGGTTTCTTGGGAGTTTGAATCTCGTTACCATCGTGGTCTTTGGAATATAAATTACCGGCCACAATTTATCTCGACAACCGTTCCATGGTGGTCTTTGGGAGTATTAAACTCGGCACTGCGGTGGTGAGATTTAAATTCCCAGCATATTTTATCCCAATTTGTTGAACCTTAATGGTGCGAGAATTTGAAGACGGCACGATATTCTTGGGATTTAAATTCCCATCACTTTATCCAGACAGTATGAGAATTTCGTGCGGACCACCTACTCTCCCATGGTCTTTGAAATTTTAAATTTTAGGATACGGTGGTCTTTGGGAATTTCATTGCGGCCACCTACTCTCTCGGACCGATTGAATCTCCTAGTGCGGGAATATCAATCGAGAACTTCGTCGTGGGATTTAATTGGAAGCATCGCCTTTTAAGTTAGGTGGCATTTGTTTAGGTGGGGACAAAACTCTATGAATCTCACGCATCGCAATTATGGGTGCATTGGTCTACTTTGGTATGATATGCATCGTATTTATGGATGTGTGGCAAACTTGGTTATACAACCACCTACAATGCATTTATTAACCTCATAGCAGTCTCAAGAATAAAAACACATACATACATGATGCAACTATGTGAAGCGGCTGGTCAGTGAGCTGCGCCAACTTCTGGATTAACTGCTGATAAATTCGTGGGAGCAGTGATGTCATTGATAACTTCTAGGGTTTCATCAAAAATGGTGTTGCTCAGTTGGTTTGCGGAGGAAAGCTGCGTGTGGTGCTCATCAACAGCATGGGGCTGCCGCTCCCACGTGCATTTGTTTGGATGGTTCGGGATTTCCAGTTGTGCCTCGGATGGATGCAAATCTCTCTCTGCATTAAATTCCAAAGCTGTTTGGCGGGAGGGGTATTTCGGGAATTACGCGCGCGGATTGGTCATTCTGAAACTATAGTGCGTGTTTTGGGCAATTCCGAACTTCAGCTGCTGTGTTTGGAAAATTGCCGTTAATTTTAAGAGTGACTCACTCGATTCTATAGAAATTTATTATCAATACCAAAATAAATTTAAAATACTTACAAAGACGATCTAACAATTTAATATTTCAGAGTTAATTGTGGTATTTGAGGAAAATGTTCACGACACGTTGTAGTTAGGAATTAAATTGACTATATTTAAGAAATTGTATGAAAACATTGAACTATAGTCGGAGACAATTAAATATAATTAAACTAAGGGCAACAAGTATGATTAATAAGCAACTAATGGGACAACAAACACGTGAGACAATAATACTAATAATTGCTTGTAGAATGGGCAGGGGTCGATTCCGGATAAGGGTCTAAAATTTTTCCTAGTTTCAGATGGTCGCCTCTTTGTCTTGTCACCTTATCAAGGGACCTCGTCCCCCCGCGATTTATCTCTCTCTTGTCGCATCTCTGGGACGGGTGACAGAGAGCTGCTAGTTGGACAGATTTCCAATTTTTTAAAATAATACTAATAATTAAAAGATTTTTTTATTAGAAGCATCACAAATTAAACTATTGAGATGGTTGTTCGACTTATTTGATTTTTTTTTCTTTCAACTTGAACTTGACCTGGATTTAGTTCATTTAGATATTATCATGATTCCAACTTATTTGATTGTTTTACATTTTTACATTTTAAAACTTTTTTTAAAAGTAAATTATATATATCATGTGTCCATATGTATATAATGGATCTTTCAATGGATCATACATCCACATATATAATTGAAAAAATGATTCATATACAGGATCTTATCGAACGATCCATAACAAGTATGCGAAAATAAAATAAAAGAACGAAAGCGTAGAAGAAAGCATTAACCATGCACCTGAATCTGGAGTCAGCATCGTCGAAAAAATCTGAAGTTGGAAGAAGCGTCGTAGGGCTTGATCTTCCATGTTGAAAGAGTTGGCCCCGGATGCTCTGTCCGATTGGGAAAACGAGTCGGTCGAATCATCGCTCTCCTACGGAGATCACACCCTATATATAGTGTTAACTCAAAACTCATTAATATTCCATCAATGCTAACGATACGAGTTAAAGGTTTCTATACATATGGATCCAAAATTCATTAATCCACATCCAATAACACAAACTCGTTAACTTAAAATTATAATGGTTAGATCACTTTTAATCAGGTGCGAACCAATACGACATACTCGGATGTTTTACGATAATCATATGTAAGTCTACCACCAACAATCTCCCACTCGGATTATATGTGATTCCAAATGTAACACATAATCGAAATTCCTTAGTTGCGCATATCATGTCGTATTGAACTGAAACAATCCGGTCCATCAACTTCATTGGCATAAGACTAAAGTGATCGTTGTTACTCTATATATGTAATCGGTAGCAGAATCTGTCAGTAATCACAATATCAATGTCGTCAATGACATAGATCTAATGTGGATGTGTAACATGAGAAATGCATGAAATGTGATCTACACATGTCTATTCTCAACTGATCCTCCTTATGATCCAATACCAGATCTGATCACATTTACAAGCACCATATGTTAAACTGCATTAACAAATCATGATCACCTTATGATTCAATAATGAGTCATACATCACATTTACAATTATTATATGCAAACTGTATTAGTAAATCATGATGTTTTTTTATTCAGAGTGTCAATAAATACACATGTAAAAGAAAACTTTATTCGTACGATAATCAAAATTTATGTGTCCATTATATACATAAGAGCATAAAAAATATAAATAAATACAAAGTCCCACTAAATTGGTACTTCATCCATATGAATGACCTCCATATGCAATACATCGATGAAACACCTTGAGTAACAATCGCAGCGGCCGATCCAAAGATTAGTCTGTCTGAATATGCTCTATCATTATTTGATCGCTCTAAACCCTTTCTTTAATCACCAGATACTTGATGTCAATGTGTTTTGACTTCAACGAGCTACGATTATTCTTGGAATGTAGTTATGCAGCTTTGTTATCACAAAAAATTTTCAATGGTCTTTCAACATCATCGATAACAGTAATGTTGTGATAAAATTTTACGCTTATATCCTCGTGATTTGATACTTTATAGCAGTCTATTAATTCTACCTCTATTGTGTAAGTCACTATAAGCATCTATTTAATGTGTTTCCATGATATAACTCCTCCAACAAGCATATAGACAAAACCTGAGGTGGACCTCCTACTATCAAAGCATCTATCAAAATCGAAATCTGAATATCCAATCACCTCCAACTGACTGGATCTCCGATATGTGAGCATGAGTTCTTTGATTCTTTATAGATAACGCATTACCTTTTTTACGGCTTTCTAATGTCCTAGTCTTGGATTACTTAGATACCTACCTAACATTCCAACAATGTACGCTAAATTCAGACACGTACAAACCTGAGCATACATGAGACTCTTTACTGCTGATGCATAAGGAAGTTTCTTCATCTCATTTATTTCAAGATCACACTGTGGATATTGTTGCAAGCTAAACTTATCACCTCTAGACATATGTGTGTCCCCAGGTGTACAATTTTGTATGTTATACCGTATGAATATCTTTTTAATATAGGTCTTTTGTGATAATTCAAGTATATCCTTAGATCTAACATGATATATTTGTATGCCTAATACAAAATATGTCTCACCAAGATCTTTCATTTCAAATTTACCTAATAGAAATGACTTGGTATGATACAGTAATTGTTTACAATTGTTTGCCAATAAAATGTCATTCATATATAAGACAAGTATCACAAATTTGCTCCCATTGAACTTGACATAAATGCATTGATCAATTGGATTCTCCTTAAAATCAAATGAAGTAACTACTTGATCAAATTTCTTGTACCACTGACGGGATACCTACTTTAAGCTATAAATTGACTTCTTCAACTTACATATTAGGTGCTTTGAATCATCATATTCAAAGTTCTCTGGTTGCACCATGTATATAGATTCCTTAATGTCTCTATTAAAGAATACAGTCTTGATGTCCATTTGATATAACTCTAAATCATAATAAGCTACAAGTGTCATGATTACTCTTAGGGAGTCTTTCATTGATACAGGTGAAAAAGTTTCCTTGTAATCAATATCCTCTTTCTGAGTGAATCCCAAGACGTGTCTTATACTTTTCGATATTGCCTAGTGAATCCCGTTTGGTTTTAAATATACATTTACAACCAACAGGTTTCACCCCTTCGAGTAATTCTACCAGTTCTCATATGTCATTATCTGTCATAGACTTCATCTCATCTTCCATGACTTCAATCCATTTTTTAGCATTAGAGCACTGTTTGACTTCCTGGAAAATTGAAGGATCATCTTCCAACCCTATGTCCAACTCATGCTCTTTGAGATAAGCATAATCACGTGAAATCGTAGATCTCCTTTCCCTAGTAGATCACCTTAGAGGCACTTGTTCTTGATGCATTTGAAGTACTTGAGGAACCTACTCAACCATATGAGGGTATACCTCAACCTGAGTAGATGGTTCCTCTACTTGCATAGGGGAGGATACAAGAACATCATAAAGTACTACTCCCTTCGGATGTGCAACGTCAATAACGTATGGTATATTAACCATACAATTACTAGTTGCATTTGTAGTGACTGAGGTAGGATGACAAGCATTATCCTCCTCAAAAGATATATCTCTTGGGTCTATTCTCCCACTATCCTCAATGAATTTGACATTTTCCGTTTTGAAAAAGGATCTATTTGAGGAGTCATAAAACTTAAAGCCCATTGACCTTTCAGAATACTTTACAAAAATGACAGCTAACAGTCCTTGGGTCTAGTTTCTTTTCTTTAGGCCTATAAGGCCTAGCCTCAGCTAGACAATCTCAAACGTGTAAATGTCTAATGCTAGGATGTTTATCCATCCATATCTTATATGGAATTTTACTTATTGTCTTACTGAATACTCTATTAAATAAGTACACTGTAGTCTTGAGTATTTCACTCCACAAGGACTCCGGTAAAGAAGTGAAAGACATCATGCTTCTTACCATGTCCTTTAAGGTTCAATTCCTTCGCTCAGCTACACCATTCTGATGAGAAGTACCAAGAATGGTGTGTTGAGCCACAATATCACCCTCAAATAGATAATTGGCAAAAGATCCTGGACGTTGTTCACCTGATCTATCATAACGACCATAATATTCACCTCCATGGTCGGATCTGACAACTTTGATCTTCTTACCTAGTTGATTTTCAACTTCAACTTTGAAGATCTTGAACATGTCCACGGACTGAGACTCCTCATGCAAAAAGTACAAATAGTCATATCGAAAGTAATCATATATAAAACTAATAAAATATGTTTGTCCATTCCAAGATACCTTAGGAAATGATTCACATATATCTGTATATATCAATTCTAAAGTACTACTACGCTGACTTGCACCTTTATTTCTTTTGTTAGTCATTTTTCTTTTGACACGCTATATGCAAATTTCAAAGTCTGACATGTCAAAGGAATGAAGAATTCCTTGTAACATTAACCTTTCTAAGCGTTGTTTGGATATATATATCCTAAACGCCTATGCCATAACATGGATGAATTCTCATCAGGAAAATTATGTTTCGTACATATACTGTGTATTATTTTGTTGTCAGTGAGAGCTATAATGTTTAACTTGTATAACTTGCCAACTAGGGAACCATGCAATAAGTTTTGAATGTTGAAAAATACTAAATATTTCATTTCCAAATGAATAAGTATATCTTGATTTGTCGAAAGAAAAAACAGAAATTAAGTTCCTTCTAAAGGATGAAACTACATATGTATTTTCCAAATCCAAAAATATATCGATTCCTAGACAAAGGCTAAAAATACCTATAGCAGTCACTCTAGCCTTCTAATTGTCATTACCAATATAGATTTATCTTTCACCATCAATAGGCAGTCGACTAGTAAGACAATCATGCTCAGTGACACTAATATGAGTGGTAGCACCAGTGTCTATCCACCATGTGTCAGTAGGTACAGTAACAAAATTGACTTCTGAACTAACTAAGCCGAGAAGTTCATTATCAGACACTACAGTTTTAGTAACCTTACTTCTAATAGTCCTTTTATGTTCAGTGGTTTCTAAGACTAAAGTTGTTGGAATATTAATTTTATTGGTAGATATCATTTCTGCTATAAGACAAGAAAGAACATAACAAATGCTCACATCAATAACGATAAACATACATATATATAAACAATGATATAAAGCAAACACTAAGAAAAAAAAATATGTATATATGATGGGTCCCTTTATGAGATACCAAAAAAATATTACAATTAATCTTTGGATTAAATTGTAACTTATTAGCGATATTTTCTAATCCTAACTCAAAATACTATAATCTGTCATACAATGTGTTTTCCTTTGGGCCGACATAATATGTGCATAATTGATAACCCAATATAAGTTAGGTTTAGTTATATAACCATAATTCACTGTTCCTAGTTTGGTTATATAACCATAGTTCATTATTCATTTAATCAGTCACATAACATGTCTTCTTTTGAGGTCAACATCTTACATGTATGATGTTTATAGTGAACCTCCTTTAAATATATATCTGGCATAAAGATGATTTTCTTTTGAGCCAACCATCCTTAGCATAAATATACATCCACTCACACAACGATACACTAAGTTTAACTAATAGTTCTCACTTTGATAATAGTATTAGTTCAACTTAATAACACATGTACTAATGGATACAAATGAAATCCTAGGTTGCTCGACTGTATTGTTGTTATTAAATGATGTAGGAAACGCAAAATGACCATAATATGAGACTTAAAAACTTTGAAGCCTCCAAAATGGTACTAAACAATATTTTTAAGGTCCAAAACAGGGTGAGGTTTTGTTACTATAACAAACGTAGAGATCTGAATGAGCTTTGAAATACCCTTGAGAACGCCTCAAAACTCATCCCGAGCGAAAAGTTATGACCTCCGAAAGTTTCCTACGTTATCAGTCGACTGTGTCATATAGTAATCGAATGATCGTGATCAGTCAATTGCTTCAGTCGACTAACAAAGCTTCTGTGTTCAAACTAAGACCCAGCAGTCGACTGATGTCATCAATCGATTGCCCAGTCAACTAAAATCTATTTTGTGCCGAAGTTTAAGCCCATCACCGATCGCGAAAATACCAATCGACTGCCATACCCCAGTCGAGTTCCAAAGTCAACTCACAAATATTCTGTTCGAAATTTCCCGCATAACAGTCGATTGGACCTTATGATAATCGTTGACTGTCCAGTCAACTAAAAAGTTTTTGTGCACTGAATTTCGACCTACAATCGACTGATGGTCAATATCGGATCGATGTCTGCTCCGACGATGAACTAATTCCTGCAGATCTAAGTGACGATTTTGATGAAAAACAACGACGATTACGTCGCCGCTCTTCGTGTTCTTCACGGAAAAATACGAAAAACTTCAATCCGACGCTAAACCTAGGACTCCTAACCCTTAGATTTGACAATTATGCATGTCTAAATGCGTTAAATGAAGATCTAGCACAAAACGCATGTATTTGGATCAAAATCGTCGAAAAACAGCAACCTAATGTTATACGATCATCAATGTAAAATCTGTGGCTCTGATACCAATTGATGAATCTTTTGGAATTTGGATCCCTCAATGAATCGTGCATCTACATATGTAATCGGAAAAACGAAAATAAAAAAATGATCCATACACAGGATCTTGTCGAACGATCTACAATAAGTATGCGAAAATAAAACAAAAGAATGAAAGCATAGAAGAAAGCATTAACCATGCATCTGAATCCGAAGTCAACATCGCGGGAAGAATCTGAAGTTGGAAGAAGTGTTGTAAAGCTTGATCTTCCACAGGTCAAGAGAGTTGGCCCCGGATGCTCTACCCGATGGGGATCGAAAAAAGAGTTGGCCAAATTATCGCTCTCCTACGGGGATCACACCCTATATATAGTATTAATCCAAAACTCATTAACATCTCATCAATGCTAACGGTACGAGTTAAAGGGTTATATATATATATATATATATATATATATTCAAAATCTATTAACCCACATCCAATAATACAAACCTGTTAACTTAAAACCATAATGATTAATTAGATCATTTTAATCGGGTTCGAACCAATATGACACACTCGGATGCATTATGATAATCATATGTAAACCCACACCACCAATAGTACAGTGATATTCTTCAATGTTTATCTATGTCTAATGTAGTATCAGATCAAAATATATGCCTATATATCAATAGATATGTATTGTACATTCCTAAAAATTTTCTGATTATTCGGATGTCCCTCTCTAAAAACATTGCAATTTTTAATCATCCACACATGATGTATTGTGGATGTTGTGGCTCGATGTCTAACCTTAGCTAAGGACCTAGTCCCTTAGTAGTCCCTATCAATCCGTTCTCGGACAAGTAAGAGAGGTAAACCATGGTAGGTCTTTGGTCTTTGAGACTAGTAACTGTGAGGAATTAACTCGTTATCCTATGATGCAACATCTGCTTGAACTAACCATTAGGTCATTTCCGCGAGGGGGGGAGGGGCTATATATATATATATATATATATATATATATATATATATATATATATATATATATATATATATATATATATATATAATTGATGATAGAAATCTTTTGAATACATAAAAATTGAAGTCCAACTTATCTTATGTCTAGCATCTCAAGTTTGAGAAATTTATTATCGAGATTCATATGATTAAAGTGTTGGGAGTATAGATAATATAATCAAAGTCCAACATTGATAACACATAGAAAATATCATGTGCTTATAAGATAAAAATATATCTCCATTAGAATGAGACCTTTTGGGTAGAGTTCAAAAATAAAATCATGAAGATATAGACCCAAAGTGGACAATAGCATGTCATCGTGGAGATATATGAATCTTATAAGCACTAACAATTGATATTAGAGTCATGGTTCATGTCAAACTATGAATCTCGAACGAAGAAAGTGAAGCTCCCATGTCCGGATCAAGAGAACCAGACACTAAGCAGGAAGTCCAATTGGATCGAGAGGATCGAACAACTAACAGGAAGTCCAACTGGATCAAGAGGATCAGACAGTTGACAGAAAGTCCTGGTGGATTGAGAATCGGATATCAAACAGAGGAAGTCCTTTGAGGACGGATAGACTTGAGGGAGGCTCAATGTGATCCTTCGTTTAAGGGGAGATTGTTGGGAGTATGGATAATACAATCAAAGTCCTATATTAGTAAGATATGAAAAAGATCATGTGCTTATAAGATAAAAAGATATCTCGAAAATTCTATAAGTCATGAAGAAGAGACTTTTTTTTTAATATTTTAATTATAATTTTAATTAGGTGTCCTAACTTTATAAAATATAATCAATTTTTTCTTTTAAATATATCTCAAAAACTAATCTTCTCTGATCAAAGCTACACGCATCTTATCAACGATTTCCTTCCTCATTAACTTTCTCCTCCCACACTCTTTTTTTCCTCTATGATAATATTTCTTCCTCGCTATTTTTATTCTTCGTCAATAAGAACATGAATGGGAGGTTTTTTATACATACAATGCAAAGTATAATACTAATTTTTTTAAATATAAAATTTGATATTTATTGATTATTCTTTAATGTTTAAGAATAATTTGTTTACACTTTTTTTAACCTATCAAAATTAGTTCCAAGTGCGAATGAAAAAAGGACAATTTTTTTTAAAAAATAATATCGACAATTTATCAAACACAGCTGTTAAAGTTCGGAATTGTCCAAAACGCGCATTATAGTTTCAGAATTACCAAATCGCGCACGTAATTCCCAAAATACCTCTCCCGCCAAACAGCCTACAATTTAATGCAGAGAGAGATTTGCATCCATCCGAGGCCGAAATCCGAGCCATCAAACGTACTTCCGCGTGGGAGTACATCTTGTTAATGAGCACCACACGCAGTTTTCCTCCGTAAACCAACTGAGCAACACCATTTTTGATGAAACCCTAGTAGTTATCAACGACATCACTGCTCCCCATGAATATATCGGGTAGGGTTTCCAGAAGTTGGCGCAGCTCACTCACCAGCTGCTTCACATAGTATTATCATGTATGTATGTATTTTTATTCTTGAGACTGCTATGAAGTTAATAAATACATTGTAGGTGGTTGTATAGCCAAGTTTGTCACGCACCCATAAATACGAGGTAGGCATATCATACCAAAGTAGACGATGCACCCATAATTGCGATCACGAGAGATTCATAACCAAGTTTTGTGCCACCTAATCAAATTCCACCTAACTTAAAAGGTGATACTTCCAATTAAATCCCATGATTACTGAAGTTCCCTGATTGATATTCTCAGCACTAAGAGATTCAATCTGTCCGAGAGAGTAGGTGGTCTGAATGAAATTCCCAAAGACCACCGCCTCCCTAAAATTTAAAATCCCGACCGGGAGATCAAGCCGGGCCTAGATAAAAGTGATCTGGAATTTAAATACCAGCAACATCGTGGTCCTGGGCTTCAAATTCTCAGTACCATTCAGGTTCAATAAATTAGGGATAAAAGCAGGTGATGGAAAATTGAAATCACGTCACCACCGTGGTGCTGGGATTAAAACTCCCAACACCATGGAGGTTCAACAGATCGGGATAAAAGGTGATCGTGAATTGAAATATCGTCATCATTGTGGTCCTACGATTAAAACTCTCAGCACCATGGGGAATGAACTTGTCGAGATAAATGATGGTGCTAAAAATTTATATCCCAGCACCACCGTGGTACTGAGATTCAAACTCCCAGCAACACCATGGTGCTGGGAATCTAATTAACTGGACCAGGGAGATATAAGTTGTCGACATTAAGGGTGGTCTTTGGGATTTGAAACCCCAGCAACACTGTGGTCCTGCGATTAAAACTCCCAGCACCATTGGCATTGAACTGGTCGAGATAAATGCTAGTGTTGCTAATTTATATCCCAGCACCACCGTGGTAATGAGATTCAAACTCCCAGCAACACCATGGTGCTGGGAATGTAATTTCTAGCACCATGTAGATATAAGTTCTGAATTTTTGGTGCGAAAGCTGAAACTCCAACAACACGTGGTCTTGTGTTTAAAACTCTCGGCCTGAGGAGATGGGAACTGGTCGAGATAAATGGTAGTGCTGGAAATTTATATCCCAGCACCACCATGGTCCTAGGATATAAATTTCCAGCACCATGGAGAGGGAACTTGGCCGAGAAAAATAGTGGTGCTGTCAATTTATATCGGAGATAAATAAAGTCCTCTAGGCGGGTCGAGTGCAAGCGTGGCATATACTATCATTCTCCACCTTTCCTTAGGCTCCCAACGGTAGTTATGAAAATTAATGCTCGTGCCAACATTCGACGAGTGTGTGCCGATTGGCATCTGCGTGTCAATTGGCACGCACATCTTCTAATGGCGGGAGGAGTGGGAACTAAGTATCCCTCTGCGCATAAACCTTCTAAATGTCTTCCTCTTCCATTCCATATAAACTCTGTCTAATTTCAACATTGAAAGGTCCATCAATGGGTTTCGGTAAAAACCCATTGATGGCCCTATCCACATCAAATGTTCTAATTAGTGAAGTGCATAATTGGGAAACCTAACCATAAACTCTCATCCTCCACTTGTCCTCAGGCTTCTAAAGCCTAGTTAAAAAAATTCAGCCTACTTGCCTAGCACACTACATATAATAGTGTTGATTTTAAAAACCTTTGCAGGGACGACCCCCTTCCTGATGAAGTGTTAACATTTTTGGAAACAATTGAATCAAATTTGAAGGATAGAGAGTTAGATGATCAAGATTCCATAAATCTGTCCCCAAGTAATATTCCATCTTCATCTCGGGCCATGTGGGGAATAGAATTACCAGTGATCAACACCTTGATATAAATAGAGAAGCTTCTTCCATACTCGAAGAAGAGTTTGTCACTGCTACCACAGTAGTTCATGAATATTTTGAACAAACTTGGAGTGAAGAGGAGGTAAGTGATATACATGCGATAGAAGAGTTAGAATATACAAATCCTTCGAAAGAATTCTTAGCTGATGATATTCAACATGAAGAAGGTGAGTTAAACCCAGATCAGTATAGTGACTTAGAGGAAGTGTTCCCAATTGCTGATGATCCCTATGTTTTAAATCCACGAATAATACTATTGGCAGATGTCAGTTCATCATATCCAAATGAATTTATCATTGGACAAGTTTTTTCCTCTCGACAAGAGTTTAAAGATGCACTAGTAAGGCATGCGATGCTAAAAAACTTCAGATACAAGCCAGTTGATACCAGACTTAATAGAATTAAAGTTATTTGCGTTAGTCAGCCTTGTTCATAGAGTCTAGTTGCAAGCGGAGACGTGGAGTTCACTGTCACAAAATATGTAAAGCAGCATGAATGTGACAGTGTTAGGGAAACAACAGATCACCATGCTTGCACACCCACATTTATGTGAGCAGTGTATTAGCTACTTCTGATGATTACAAACCAAGTTCAATTCGAAGAGAAATGCAAGCTAGGTTTGGTGTTAACATTTCATACAAGAAAGCATATACAGTCAGACAGAAAGCATTAAAAAGAGTGGTAGGTGATTTTGATCAAGCCTATATTGATCTTCCAATGTACTTGCGTGAGTTAAGAGTTAGAGATCCTGATACCTATGTTGCAGTACTAAGAAATGGTGAAAATCAATTCCAGCGATGTTTTTAGGCATTTGGTGCTTGTGGAAGAGTATTTAGGTCTTATTTGCGAAAACTAATTGGAATTGATGCTACACATATCACTGGCAAGTATCCTGGTGTTTTGCTAATGGCTACTGCCGTTGACGGTAATGCAAAAATTATGCCAGTTGCATTTGGAATTGCCGAAGTTGAATGTGGATCTGCCTGGGAGTGGTTTTTGGATCATGTAAAGACATTCCTTGCTGTCCTGCCAAAGTTGTTGAGCATTGTATCGGATAGACATCGGGGGATTATATCAGCAGTTAACAAAGTGTATCCATCTGCCCATCATGCTTTTTGTTGCTATCACTTGTCTTGTAACATGGTAATAGATACCCGGGATAGATCCTCATTAGGTTTATTTTGGGCAGCAGCAAGAGCTAATACAAGAGTTGAGTTTGATCGATTAATGCAGAACATGCATGACAAACACAAAGATGCATATGCGTGGCTACAAAAGATCGATCCAAAAAGATGAGCCAATGCACACTTTCCTGGGAGGAGGTACACAATGTTAACCACTAATTGTTCTAAGAGTTTAAATGCATTATTCAAGGAAACACGTGAACTCCCCATCACCAGTTTAATTGACAACACTAGAAGAAAGGTTGCTCAATGGTTCTTTAACCATAGGGAAGAATCTTCAAAAAGGTCAGGTTTTCTAACACCTTATGCCATTAAAGAGATTAATGAAACGAGAGAAAGAACTCGATTATATTCAGTATTCCCACACTCACAATCGAAAATGGAAGTATAGACAATAGTTTCTTCGTATATTATTGATTTGGAGAGGCAAAGTTGCATCTGCGGTGAGTTTCAAATTTCAGGAATTCCTTGCTCGCATGCTATTGCAGTCATCATATATCGGAACATGGATCCATACCGTTATTGCGAGCATTATTTTCTAAGGAAAACCTGGGAGGCCACTTACATGGTGTTAGTAATATATGAGAGATGTCCTAAGGCAATCGCCTTATGTTTGAACCATTTATATGATAAATAAAGATTCACTATTTGAGTATACATATTTTCATGTATTTGATTAGATCTTAAACTCATTTACTGAATGTCCACGATACGATTCACAGCATGAGAGAATTTGTGATTGGATCACAACTAGTGAGTATCTCTACATGTGTAATTGTGATGTATCGGAATTATCCATAGTCGATGAATTGATGGATTTGGACACCATCAATTCTGTCGAGACTAGCACGAGGTATACTCCTTGGTGTATCCAAGCAGCTGATTCTCACTAGCTGGAGACATTGTGATGTCCGGAGTTAATCGTGGATGCTAGTTATGGTAACTAGTTCATTGGAGTGACCTGTAAGACTTCATATGGTTCTCTGCATATATAGATATATCAATGAAGTTCTTACTGCAGCTTAAGTGCGATGTTCCTTTGACTTGCGGTATTCAAGTCATCTTGATCATAAAGACTTATGCTTTGACATCTTAAGCAAGCATCTCTGAGGAGATGTGGACCCCGGATGATTGGGTATAAGTCGAAGTGATCGAAAGTGTTTGAATAGTCTACAAAGGATTTATCACTCCTTGCGAAGAGATGTATACCCATGACCTCTCGTCGGATTGTTACTAAAGTCTTTGGCCAAAGCATTACATGTTTAGAGTAAGGTACTCTTCGATACATGTGCAGTAACTAGAATCCGTAGGACGAGGAAATGATACTTGGGCTAGGTGTGACGTAGTCAATCTAGTGGGGACTGACACTATAAACCATGTCCTGAACCAAGTGGGTATAAGATGAGTGAAGGGAATGAGGCACGATTCATTCGAGCTGCTGAAGGGTTTCAGAAATAGTTCTGGATCAACCGTTGATCTTTTCGATTAATTGGGGATCATGATGTACTACTAGGTGCCACTCATGATCGTTCTATAATTAATGGTTAATTATAGACGGTCAACATAAATCGAGAACCTATTTGGTCACACGCACAATGAGCGTAATCCGAAGGATTTAAAACGAGCTTGAGAATGAGATTCTCAGACCGAGAGAAACTAGGTTTGGTTGGACCAAACATGGAGCGAGCATGAAATCGTTTCAGTCGCAATGGAAGCGTGGATGGGCCATGTCTTATGAAGACATGATGGATGAACCAAATTGGTTTAGTTCTAATCCAATGGAGGAGAATAAACCAAAGGGGTTTGGTTTGTTTTAAACGAATGAACCAAAGTTGGTTCGATTCGTTTTAACTTAAAATAAACCATCATGGTTTGGTTTATTTTAACTTAAATTAATGGAGCGGGTTAACGGACTTTTGGTTATGATCCGATAACCATTAAGAGAATTTGTTCTCTATAAAATAGGGCTTAAGAGTTTTTGTTAATCTTCTCTAAGTCGGCGCCAACTTCTTGTCGCGCCACCACCGCCCAAAGCCCCTTGCCGGGTCCGCAACTACCTCCTCTCCCTTGCCGGCCGAAGCTGCTACCGGAGGAGCTCCGGTGATCTCCTTTCGGTCCGGTGACAAGGTGAGCTTCAACCTTCCTTATTTGGCCGGCCCCTATTCCTCCACCAAAGCTGTCCAGTTTTCTGGACAGCTTGTTTCCTTCTTGTCGGAGCGTCGTTTGGACGACGTTTGGAGCTCCGACAGCGGTAGCCTTGCTGGGGATTCAATCTCGGGTAATCCTCGTAGGTGGAGGACGAAGGATTCATCAAACGGTTGACGAATACCTCTCCGGAGAAGCGAGTTTTTGAGGACTCATTTTGGATCCGAATTTTGATTCGGATCGTGATCTTCTCTCAATCACATCGTCTTCAACACGAGGCTAGTAACCTGTACAAAGACGAAGTTCGTGACTTTGTGAAGTCATCCTGAAGATACTCGACGTGGATACGGATAGAGACGATTCTAGCGAGGATCGTTCCGGTTGATGCCCTTCCTGCTACACGTGATACGTCAGGTATACGTAGTATAAATTTCCTTTTATTGTAAAATTTGAAACTATGATTATGTCTACACATGTTGTACTATGCATGCGTGTGGTGTGTGTGTTGTAATAAATTAGATTTTTTATTTTATTCCTTCCATGCACATGTTTATTTAAACATGTTCAACACACACTCCAGCAGTGCTTTGAAACCCAACAAGGGTATCAGAGCCCAGTTGTGTTTCACATAATCGTAAAATTATTTTACGATAGTCATAATGGTATTTCTGAAAATTTTCTACTTTTGGAAAGTTAGAAGTATTTATGGAAATTTTTAATTTTGGAAAGTCTAGAAGTATTTATGGAAATCTTCTACTTTTGGAAAGTTGGAAGTATTTATGGAAATTGATATTTTCCATAAATAAAATATTTGATTAGATTTGAAATTTATTCTAATTTAATCATGATTTGATTTGGGAAATCAAATCTTAAAATATTTTATTTCCATAAGTAGTTTTGATGATTTAGGAAATTGGTTTCCTAAATTGACTTTCCTTAATCAACTCTTTCCACAAATAAAATATGTGATTAGATTTGGAAATTTGTTTCCTAATTTAATCATGATTTGATTTGGAGAATCAAATCTTAAACATATTTTATTTCTATAAATAGTTATGACATATAAGGAAATATTGTACATGACATAATTGTATGCCATGTAATTGCATTAGATGCATATCATTATGTCATGTGTCGTGACATGTAGATGTATGTCATGTATGTCATGCCATGTAGATAATAGTTATTTGCATGCAAAGAGGATGAGACATAAAAAAAAAACCTTTACTCAATATTAAAGCCTACACCTTCCATTAATATGGTTAGAACCAGAGTTCCGCTTGTTTGGGTTGTTGACTTCTCCAAGCCCTACTCGAACCCGAACATGTTCAAACCATGGAATAGTTTAATACTAATATGGTAAGAGTCAGAGGTCAATCGTTAGCTTTGGTTGTTGGACTCTCTCCAAGCCTGGCGAATTGGTTGATTGCGATCTAACCATAATAAAACTATTTCTAGATTAATAGGTTGGCTTTAACCCGAGCATCGGCTTTGGACTCTCTCAAGGTCGATGTGAAGGAGGTGAAGTTGGGTGCTATGCATATGATGCATACTTGTTAATGTTAACAACCCGATGTATGTGAACATTCAATTAGTTGATAGCATTGTGATAGTTGCATATATGTGATATGCAATCGGTATAGTTGATACCTATCATCGTAGTTATGAATGACTTGTTGGACTCTCTCCAAGGTTGTTCATAACTATGATGGATATCAGCCCATTCGGAGATGGACCTACGATCTCCCGAAGTGATTTTGGGGTTTTTGAAATTCGAAAAATGAATGAGATTTATAAATGTATATTGAAGCATTTTAAAATCATCTTTCTCATATATGCTCATTTTGTATTTCTAAGTTAATATATTGATCATGATGTCTTTGAATTTGCGTTCCATTTTGGATTCGAATAAATTGACTGGGCCGAACTTCTTGGACTGGCTTAGAAACTTGAGAATTGTTCTCAAGGTTGAAAAGCTTGCAAATGTCCTCGAAGCGCCTCTTCCCGCCCGTCCTAGTGACAATGCAACTCGACCAAATGTTGGCCTAATCGTAAACATGTGATCGATTCCAAATAGTGAGTTGCATCATGCTAGCCGCGATGGTACCTTAGCTGTGGAAGCAGCATGAGCATATGGATGCTCATACCATAGTCTTTCATCTTTATGAGTTGGTTGATGAGCAAGTGAGATTCGAAAGGTTCAAAGTCTCCAAGCTCCTCTTCACCTCTGAGATGCAAGAAGGTTCATCTGTGGTACTGCTCAACATGCTGAAGACTGTGGAGCCTTCTGAGAAGCATGAGCAGGGGACGGTGCTGTTAGTTGATTCCTCGAAGAAAGGTTCTAAGAGGAAGTCAAAGGAATAGCAGAAGGGGAAGAAAAAGACTAAAAAGGCAGAACCAGCTAAAAAGGGCACTTGCCGTCATTATGGAAAGGAATGCCATTGGTGAAGAAATTGCAAGATTTATCTTGAGTTCGTGAAGAAGAATAAGACATCGGATGCCCCCATCTTCTTCAGATATTTTGGTTATTGATTGTCATTTTATTTCCTCAAACACTTGGGTATTGGATACTGGGTGTGGCTCACATATATGTAATGACATACATGGGCAAAGGAATAGAAGAAGACTCGTCAAGGTGAGAGTCAAATTTACGAGTTGGGAATGGAGCAACGGTTGCAGCAGTCGCCATCGAACTTATTTGCTAAAGCTCCCTAGCGGACTAGTCTTGGAACTGGACAATTGCTATTGTGTTCCTTCTCTAATAAAGAACATTGTTTCTATTTCCTGTTTAAATAGAAATGGTTACCATTTGACGTTTAGTAACAATTGTTGTTATATAACTTTGAATGGCATACTTTATGGACTGGAACTTTAAGCAATGACATTTATACGCTGACGATCCAAAGGACATTTTCAATATCGAAGCGAGCAACAAGCGTGCTCGAAAAGATAATCAATTAGACTCCTACATGTGGCATTGTCGTCTTGGCCATGTAAGCAAGAAACGCATGTCCGAATTACACCGATGTGGAATTCTGGAATCGTTTGAATTGGATTCATATGATACATGCGAATCATGCTTGAAAGGCAAGATGACTAAGTTACCTTTTACAGGAAAAGGTGAACGAGTGGGAGAGTTGCTAGGTCTAATACATACCGATGTATGTGGACCTATGTCAACTCAAGCTTTAGGAGGCTATAGCTACTTCATTACCTTCACCGTTGATCACTCACGGTTTGGGTATGTGTTCTTGATGAAACACAAGTCTGAAGCCTTTGAAAGGTTCAAAGAATTCAGAAATGAAGTAGAGAAACAACATGACAAGAGTATTAAAATACTTCGATCGGATCGAGGTGGTGAATACTTAAGTCAAGAGTTTCTTGATTATCTAAGAGACAATGGTATATTGTCTCAATGGACTCGCCATATACACCACAAAGATAATGGTGTATCCGAGAGGCGAATCAGAACCTTGTTGGACATGGTCGGTCAATGATGAATCATGCGAATCTTCCCAAGTCCTTTTGGGGCTATACACTTTTGTTTACTTGTTAAACAGAATGCCAACCAAGGTAGTCTCTACTACTCCATATGAGATATGGAATAGTAAGAAACCTCATGTATCTTACTTGAAGATATGGGGTTGTCCTGCTTATGTGAAGCGGACTGTATCAGACAAATTAGATGCTAAGTCTGATAAATGTCTATTTATTGGATACCCTAAGGAAACAAGGGGTTACCAATTTTATCATCCTATGGAACAAAAGGTGTTTGTTTCAAGGCATGCTGTGTTTCTAGAGAAAGAGTTTCTCTTGCAAGAAAATAGTGGGAGTGTCGTCGAGCTTGAGGAGGCTCGAGAGACTCAAATAGACATTGATGAGATACCTGGTGAAGCACAACATTCGATAACTCATAGTGATGAGCAATCTTTATTGTAACACCACATCTTCGTAGATCTGATAGAACACGCAACATTCCTGAGAGATATGGATTTCTCGTAAGTGAATCGAACGACGTGTTACTCATTGATGATGAGGAGCTTACCAGTTATGAAGAAGTGATGACAAGTTCAGAAAGGGATAAGTGACTTGATGTCATGAAGTCGAAAATGGATTCCATGTATGAAAACCAAGTTTGGAATTTGGTTGACCCACCTGAAGGCATCAAGCCTATAGGGTGCAAGTGGGTTTTCAAGAAGAAAACTGACATGGATGGTAATGTGATTACCTATAAGGCTAGATTAGTGGTGAAAGGATATCGTCAAAAGCAAAGTATTGATTATGACGAAACCTATTCGCCTGTAGCTATGCTTAAATCCATTCGGATGCTCCTGGCCATAGCGGCTCATTATGATTATGAGATATGGCAGATGGATGTGAAAACAGCTTTCCTTAATGGAAACCTCCTCAAGGACGTGTATATGATACAGCCTGAGGGTTTCACATCGGTTGATAAAACCAAGGTATGCAAATTGCGACGGTCCATATATGGATTGAAGCAAGCATCTAGAGTTGGAATATCCGTTTTGATGAGACAATCAAAAAGTTTGATTTCTCACAAAATCCAGACGAACCTTGTGTGTACAAGAAGGTTAGTGGGAGTGCAATCGTGTTCCTAGTATTGTATGTCGATGACATATTACTTATAGGAGACGATGTTTCAGTCTTACAGTTAGTTAAGATTTGGTTATCCAAGACATTCTCCATGAAAGACCTGAGAGAAGCAACCTACATCCTCGGGATTAAGATCTATAGAGATAGATCGAAACGGTTGCTTGGTCTTTCGCAGTCTACATATATAGACCGAGTGCTAAAGAGGTTTAGCATGTCGGAATCCAAGAAAGGTTTCCTACCCATCAGGCATGGGATACACCTTTCGAAGTCTATGTGTCCGCGCACAGAAGACGAGAGGATTTGCATGAGTAAGATTTCCTATGCATCTGCAATAGGATCTATCATGTATGTTATATTATGTACGAGGCCCGATGTATTGTATGCTTTGAGTGTCACGAGCAGATACCAGTCTGATCCAGGAATGGATCATTGGGTGACTGTTAAGATGATCCTTAAGTACTTAAGAAGAACTAAGGATACGTTCCTAATATATAGAGAAGGGTACATGATGATACGTGGGTATACGGATGCCAGCTCCAGATAGACAAGGATGATTCCATGTCTCAGTCTGGGTATGTATTCACCTGGAATGGAGGCGCAATAAGTTGGAAAGGTTCCAAGCTTGACACTATAGCGGATTCTGCCACTAAGGCAGAATACATTGCAGCTTTGGAAGCAGCAAAGGAAGCGGTTTGGATCAAAAAGTTGATCTCTGAACTTGATATGGTCTCATCAATGATCCAAACATGTACTTCGCCGCTATCATCTGATCAGAGAGATCATTAGTAGGAAGAAAATACAAATGAAGAAAATCCCCACTGAAAGGAACTTAGTGGATCCTTTGACTAAGGTCTTACCTTAAAGTAAGTTTGAGGGTCATGTTAGAGCCTATGGTATTGGATATCGTAGCGATTGACATTAGGCCAAGTGGGAGTTTGTTAGTAATATATGAGAGATGTCCTAAGGCAATCGTCTTATGTTTGAACCATTTATATGATAAATGAAGATTCACTATTTGAGTATACATGTTTTCATGTATTTGATTAGACCTTAAACTTATTTACTGAATGTCCACGATACGATTCACAGTATGAGAGAATTTGTGATTGGATCACAACTAGTGAGTATCTCTACATGTGTATTGTGATGTATCAGAATTATCCCTAGTCGATGAATTGATGGATTTGGACACCATCAATTCTGTCGAGACTAGCACGAGGTATACTCCTTGGTGTATCCAAGCAGCTGATTCTCAGTAGCTGGAGACATTGTAATGTTCGGAGTTAATCGTGGATGCTAGTTATGGTAACTAGTTCATTGGAGTGACCAACCGTAAGACTTCATATGGTTCTCTGCATATATAGATATGTCAATGAAGTTCTTACTGTAGCTTAAGTGCGATGTTCCTTTGACTTGCGGTATTCAAGTCATCTTGATCATAAAGACTTATGCTTTGACATCTTCAGCAAGCATCTCTGAGGAGATGTGGACCCGGGATGATTGGGTATAAGTCGAAGTGATCGAAGGTGTTTGAATAGCCTATAAAGGATTCACCACTCCTTGCGAGGAGATGTATACCCATGGCCTCTCGTCGGATTGTTACTAAAGTCTTTGCCAAAGCATTACATGTTTAGAGTAAGGTACTCTTCGATACATGTGCAAGAACTAGAACTGTAGGGACGAGAAATGATACTTGGGCTAGGTGTGATGTAGTCAACTTAGTGGGATCGGCACACTGTAGATCCATGTCCTGAACCAAGTGGGTATAAGATGAGTGAAGGGAATGGGGCACGATTCATTCGAGCTACTGAAGGGTTTCAGAAATAGTTCTGGATCAACCGTTGATCTTTTCGGTTAATTGGGGATCATGATGTACTACTAGCTGCCACTCATGATCGTTCTATAATTAATGGTTAATTATAGATGACCAACATAAATCGAGAACCTATTTGGTCACACGCACAACGAGTGTAATCCAAAGGATTTAAAACGAGCTTGAGAATGAGATTCTCAGACCGAGAGAAACTATGTTTGGTTGGACCAAACATGGAGTGAGCATGAAATCGTTTCAGTCGCAATGGAAGCATGGATGAGCCGTGTCTTATGAAGACATAATGGATGAATCAAATTGGTTTAGGTTCTAATCTAATGGAGGAGAATAAATCCAAAGGGGTTTGGTTTGTTTTAAACGAATGAACCAAAGTTGGTTCGGTTCGTTTTAACTTAAAATAAACCATCATGGTTTGGTTTATTTTAACTTAAATTAATGGAGCGGTTAACGGACTTTTGGTTATGATCCAATAACCATTAAGAGAATTTGTTCTCTATAAAATAGGGCTTAAGGGTTTTGTTAAGCACTAATCCTTGCAACCCTAAAGCGCCCACCCTCTCCCTCTTCTCCAAGTGGTCGGCGCCAACTTCGCCGCCACCACCGCCCAAAGCCCCTTGTCTGGCGTCCGCCGTCTCTCCTTGCCGGCATCGAGCCGGAGGAGCTCTGATCTCCTTTGGGTCCCGACAAGGTGAGCTTCAACCTTCCTTATTTGGGGCCCCTATTCCTTCCACCAAAGCTGTCCAATTTTCTGGACAGCTTGTTTCCTCTTGTCGGAGCATCATTTGACGGCGTTTGGAGCAGTGGTAGCCTTGCTGGGGATTCAATCTCGGGTAATCCTCGTAGGTGGAGGACGAAGGATTCATCAAACGGTTGACGAATACCTCTCCGGAGAAACGAGTTTTTGAGGACTCGTTTTGGATCCGAATTTTGATTCGGATCGTGATCTTCTCTCGATCACATCATCTTCAACACGAGGCTAGTAACCTGTACAAAGACGAAGTTCGTGACTTTGTGAAGTCATCCTGAAGATACTCGACGTGGATACGGATAGAGACGATTCTAGCGAGGATCGTTCCGGTTGATGCCCTTCCTGCTACACGTGATACGTCAGGTATACGTAGTATAAATTTCCTTTTATTGTAAAATTTGAAACTATGATTATGTCTACACATGTTGTACTATGCATGCGTGTGGTGTGTGTGTTGTAATAAATTAGATTTTTTATTTTTATTTCTTCTGCTGTGCACATGTTTACGAAACATGTTCGAACACACACTCGCCGTGGTGCTGGAAACCCAACACATGGATCATATTTACCCATGTCAAAGTAAGAAATTTTGGCCTAATGGTGACAAAAATTTTGGAGTTCTGCCTCCTCGTAGCCTTGTGCAGCCCCGACGAAGAAAAAAGGCACGCATTGAGTCTAAACATACTGGGAGGGTGAAAAATAAATGCAGCAGATGCAAACAGCTTGGGCACAATAGGAGGTCTTGTAGAATGTCACCGCCTACTAATTCCTAAGTGTAAATAGTGGTTGTGTAAATATTTGTAAAGGAAACAATGTTAATGTTAATGTTAAGCTATTTTGCAGAATTGTAATGTAAATATTTGTTACGCTATTTTACAAAATTGTAATCTAAATCCGTCCCACCGCACCCGATCCGTTAATATAAAACTCCCCGGTGCTATTTCAAACATCTCAACACCATATTTCATTTCTCTCTCGCTCCTTCCGTTCTGTCTCTCGTGGAATTGCGCTTCCATTCCCGGAACTCCCGTGCTAGTTCCTCGGTGCGATTCAACTCTCTGTCGAAACATCTCAACACCATCTCAATGCTATTTTCGACCCAAGTAAGTTTTGTAGATTTCTTAACTTCTTTCGTTGACCGTAATCTGTGTCGCTATCGTTCCTTCCAATCTATCTAGGGTTTTTCCATTTTCCGTGCACGATGTCGTTTAAACTCGGGCCTGATAGGGTTTAGGGTTTTAGGGTTTACCATTTGAGCAGAGGTAACGTTTGTTTGTATCATCACACATGTTTCAATCCATTTCATCTATTAGTTTAAAATTGTCGTATTACAATGCATTTGGTTCGTAACCTAATGTAGTATTTTCAATTAACGATGGCTTCAACTGGTGAATCATCAAGCGATACTTCTGCAAGAACCCGTGCGTTGATGCGAGGAAGAACCAAGAGAATGAACTGGAAAAGTAACGTTTCACAGTTTAAAAAATTTATTGCAAGTGTGCCACCGAGTGTGGAAGAAGAAACGCTTATTCGGAGCTTCCCCTTTGCATGGGTTTTGGACATTCCAGATATTACCCATGTCAGACCCCTCGTTCAAAATATGTTTGATAATTGGGACTGCAGGGAGAAATATTTTATATTCCACAACAAGAAATTGCATTTCACAAAGACGAATGTCTCCCTCATCCTTGGTCTACCAGATGATGGACTTATAGTTCCTATGAATAATGAAGCTCCCTCTGGACAGCTATATTTGCAATATTTTGTGGAAGCTGATTGCTCTAACAAGCATCTGGAGGAATTATTGAAGACTTCCAAATCTCCAGATAATTTAGGATCTGCAAAAGTTTATTGTCAGTTGTTTATTTTATACTTTTTCTCTTGTGTGTTTTTTACTACCACCAGCAGTAAGCCTAGAATACCTATGCGATCACTTATAGATTGTGTAGAGGATTTTGATAACTTAGGCAGGTACAATTGGTGCGAAGCACTTTATACGTACATGGCTCCTCAAATGGAGTCAATTGGTATGAGAGTGACATTGCGACCAAAAGCAGAGGTCGTCGGTGGATCTATGAGACCAATGCTTAAGGGTTTCACACAATTACTGGCCGTGAGTGAATATATTTTATGTGTTCCACAAATAGTATAGATCAATCTGTCTATTAACAACTAATCTTGTCATTCCAGGTATGGATGTGCGAGCATTTGTGTATCCTACCTTCACACGTTCCTCATGCTTTGCCAAGAATGCTGAGATAGAGGTGGAGTTCCACAAATGTAAGGGTCGTTAAGAAGATGGTAGATGGTCTCCTACCTGATAAAATCATTGTTGATCTAATGTCAATCGTGATCTTACACACCGCTTCTCCACCTAGAATTTCGGCATCAACTCCTCAACCCTAAACTCAGGTGGACGCAAGAGGAATGATGTGTCCAGTATGCCAGGAGAATGCATAAATAGTTTCTACTCTAAGCACCAAGATAGTTGAAGCAAGGTGTAACTTTGAAAGCACCTCCCTACTTAAGGAAGCGATCATCGAAGAACAAGAAAAGAAAATACAGGAGCTTCAACTAGAGGGAGGTCAGGCAGGAAGGACAACGAGATAAGTGAAAGGATAATATAATTTCAAAAGAAGCATTCGCTAAAATGAGTTTAATCGAGCAATCAAATTTACAATCCCGGGATGTAGAGGGATTACAATCACAGCCTATATAAGCTGTACAGACCCAACAACCTTCTCCTGCATACACTAGGTGGAAGGTTTATGTGCGGAAGATGACTCTTCATGGTGTATCACCCCCTAACTTTAGAAGCCTCCCTCCTGCATGGTTTGCTAACATCCCTAAAAGAAGAAGAGTTGAAACTCAAATTGTCCCCAGCAAGACTATTGAGTATCCCTCAGTATACCCTAATATCTCTCTTGCAGAGCCAAATATTGAGCAGGAGTCAGGCCAGGATAAAAAAGGGAAATCAATTATCGAGGAGTGTGAACCCGAAATATTAGATACTGGCACACAAGTCTCCACGGACAAACAACCAACACTCGACGAAGTCAAGGCGAGGATATTGGAGGTGAGCATAAGTTATCTTGTCCAGTCCTATTTTTCAGACAAAATATTTCTATCCCCACAGTTTTATTTTGTATACGCTTTATAAAGAATTCATAAGATGGATCCAACTGGAGTGTTTATTGAAACTAAAAAAAATAGAGTAAGACAGTCTTATATTCTTTGTTTATAACAGTCTTCTTATGTTTTGAGAGTTGCTAATAACCCTTTCCTTGTATAGTGTGACAGTACCAGGACTAGTGTGGAAGACCGATGCTATTAACTTATACATGAACTCTTTCCTTACAATATTTGGAGTGGAATGTTTTGACACATGTGGATTGCATAAGTGCTTATTTTTCAGTCTTAGCTGATGAGTGCAAGGTGACTGATAAGGCGTACTATAACTCAATACGTAAATGGATTCAGAAGTTTTGGCCCTTTTACATGGAATTGTAAACTTTATAAGCCGGTGTTTGTGATTTTTATACACAGGATATGTTTAATATTATGTACGCCCAAGCATTCGAGCAAACTTTTAAAACCCCAGGCAATCCAATCAGATACATATTTTGTCCAATAATCTGTGACGAGCACTGCCACCTACTAGTGGTCGACTTGGAAAATTCAGAGTTTATCCACTACAACTCATTGTCCGTCAGGAAGGCTTACACTACTCAATTTGAAGAAACAGTAAGCATTAGATTTTAATTAAGTAAGTTAAATAAACCGTTTGTGTATGGAGGATTCATAAGAATTTTTTGGGTCCCAAGTTGAATTCTTTAAAAAGATCCACCCTTCGTATTATGATAACTGGCATCCTGGCCTGGCTGATAAATTTTGTAATGCAAACTTTTCCGTGCGTCGAGTCCAGGGTCCCAGACAAAGCTCTTCGTAAGACATTTAATATTCTTTGTAAATACCATATTTTATAAGCTAGCAATGGACTAATAATTTATATTTTTTTACAGCTATGATTGTGCATTTTTTATAATACGATACATTGAGAGCCTACTATTTGGGTACCCTAAAAGATTCAGACAACAAGATATGAGGAGCTTTAGATTCGTGGTGGGGAATAGAATAATGCGCAGCTCACAATTTTGTTTGCAATTATGATTGTGCTGTATTGTGGGATATGTTGTAAGAGTATACAGAGTTTTAAATTTTTAACTACACCAAGGTGTCTGCCTATAAATATCATTAGTCAGATGCAAAGTGTAAATCCAATTTGTGTAGTATCTGTACAATTATGAAATATATATACGTTTTTAAATATGTGAACCACTTCGACTTTATGATTTTGTGATGGGATTTATACGTGGTGCTGGGAATTAAATTTCCAGGACCAATGTGTTCGTGGGATTAAAATTGCCAGCACCACCTTATTTCTCGTCAGTTCGAAATTATAGGGATGTATACTGAAAGGTCTATTTTTTGTATGAACATCTTTATTTTTAAATAAGAATCACATGATCATTGTTTGTATATTTTTATGGTTATGCAATATTGTCTCATACTTTACATTGTAGATAACATGGTGTGTGATGTCACACAGGAGATCATGTTATCAGCCCCTTGGAAAGTATAAGTAAAGGCTCACAACCGAGATGATGACTTTGAAACCAGAATGGTTGTAGTGTGATTTGGTATTGGTTTGTCTTGACCATAGAATCACACTAGTGCACTTTGTGTGTATTGAGCAGGACCGACATAGAGGTGATTCGATTTATTGCTGACTACATAATCGAATCGGACCTCAGAAATTATTTAGTACATGCTCTTAATCCCGATATAATAACGGGCACATATACTTAGTACTCATCTCTTTGATTTACCAATGGGCGAGATTTATAGATTAAATCGATAGGCTCGGTAAGTTGGGAGATGATATTATTTATATGGTGTGTCGTTGATTATAGGAGGAAACCGTGTCCTATATATTAGGATGATGATGTCCCTTGAGGAGCTCATAAGGTTCATCATGTAAACTCGCAGTGGACTTGGTCGATGATGAAAAGGTTGAGTGGTACTACTCAAGGAGTTAGATGTTGATTAATTAATGGTCAGTAAATTAATTAATCGACGGACATTCGAGATCTTAAACACGAGGATAAAATGTACAAATAATATACGGAGCCCATATTATCATATGGGGGTTGGTGAGGTAGATCAATGATGAACCTTTAGTGGATTGAATCATCATTAGTGGATCGGACTTTATGTGGGCTTGATCCATGGGTGGCCAAGACCCAACTCCTCCTCATGGTCCCTAATGTAGCCTATTAACACCTCATGAAGCTTAGATCCAATGGATAGAAACAAAACTCTAAGATCCATTGGTAGAGATTAAATCTCTAAGATCCGACGGTTGAGATTAAATCTCTAGATCCGACGGTTGAGATTAAATCCCTAGAACCAATGGAGGAGATTAATTCATGACTTATCCCTAACTCTATAAAAGGAGGGCATGGGGAGTGGTCGTGGATGACATGATGAATAGGAGGAGAGCTAGGGTTTGGGCGGCAAGGAGCAATCCTATTTGAGATAGGATTGGGATTAGGGTTTTGAGGCTAGGGTGGCACCAAATAAGGAAGGTTCTTTCTCTCTTCTTCTTCCTCTTTGGGCCAACGTCCAGCAGCCTTTTCCATCTCTTTTCCAGCCTTGGTCGGCGCCCAAAGTCCCCTTCTTCTTATCCTTAGGTGGTGAAAACAAGATATAGGGTTTCCCTTGGTGTCTTGGTAGTTTTCCACCATCTCCTTCTCCTTCTAGTTGGCCGGCGGCAAGGGCTTTGATAGCTCTTTGTTAGTTGAGTTTTGGAAGGAGAAAAACATTGTTTCTTTTCTTCCTCTTGCTTGGGAAAAGCAAGGAAGGAAGTTTTGCGATCTAGGAGCTTCGACTTTTGGTGGATCGTCGCTCACACGACGTCCAAAAGGAGGAAGGTCATACATTAGAAGACCAAGAGGTATACCTATTCTTCTTTCTCTTTTATTCATTGCTTGTTTTTGTTTTACAAATATAAGCATGTTATATTTCTGTAAATGGCTAAATAATACTTGGATCTCGAGTATAAACACAAAAATCGGTGATCCGGACATCGTCTATTCCGCGGCTACTCGTAGAATAGAGGAAGGTCACTTGAACAACTAGTTTGTTCAAGTAACCTCTCTAAACGAATAGTACGACGATGACTTGGTTGCTTTGGTAATCCCTTTTGTCTAGGATTATTTTTTTTTTATCCGGGGACATTGTAGGGATCACCATGGTCAAGCAACCGAGGTGAAGGGGAAGCGAAGTTTCCCCTCACGGACTCGACAAGGGACATCCCTTCAATTGGTATCAGAGCTTCCGGGCAAAACCTTTCAATTGGTATCAGAGCCAAGGTTTTCGGTTTTGTGTGTTTAGGATTCGGTTAATTTTTATGCACTTTTTCATATATTATATGTGCTGGATAATAGTAGGATATGCGTAGTTTAACTCTTTGGTTGCAGGCATAAGATCCGACTATTATGGCCATATGTGTGTATGTGATTATATGTGTGTAAATATTTATTTTGTTGAATCCTCGGGATTGACGAGGCTAGTATTTAGTTTTTATAAATTAAATACGACATTGTTTAGCCACTCTTTATTTTATTTTACTTTCGATCTAGATTTCATGTACACTCCCTCGTGGAGTATAGGATCGATGGATGTAAATTAAAATAAGTTTTAGTCTCTACGATCTCGGATGGCTCATACATAGGAGGAGCGGAGAGATGACGATGCGAGAGTCATATTGAAGACAAAAGCCATAATAGTTGGAAAATAATTTATTTTTCATATTTATTGCTTTTTGTTTGATATGCATGTCGTAGGCTAGGAAAATTCCTCAATTACAAATTACTAAGTGGGAGAGGGATATTTTTATAAATTCCCGCGGCCTCCATTACAATTTGACAAGTGATGCAAACAAACTTGCACGTCGGCTCTGAGTGCCTTCCTCCCTGCGGATGGGTTTGTTTGCGATCACTAGGTCAAATAATGGTTATAGGAAATTATCTAGAGCGTGTGTACTTCCACTGTAAGACACATAATCCAAATAATTCCCTTAGTATCGTGTAATGGTGCACACTTAGATGCAAATAAAAGTATCCTCCCATCGAGTCACCGCTTTTATTTGTAGGGCCAAAGAGGAACCAACTATTAATTTTATTTGTCAAAAAGTAAGGTTGACAAGATAATAAAATTAATGGGTAAAACCTCCTCTTGCAAATGTAGAATTCAGATCATTATCGCGTGGCATGCGATATTCTCTGTTTTGAGGTGTTGGTTGATTTGAATTTTATTGTTTTGAGGAATCAATAATATTTGAAATCTAATATTTTGATCATTGTGATTCTTAGATTTTCAAATGGCTTTCAACCCACTTTTTGTGATATTAAAAGAAATAAACTTATCGTACAAATAATATT
Source organism: Wurfbainia villosa (assembly GCA_025175895.1). NCBI lineage: Eukaryota > Viridiplantae > Streptophyta > Magnoliopsida > Zingiberales > Zingiberaceae > Wurfbainia > Wurfbainia villosa. The sequence continues at coordinate 41,354 of JAKLTH010000216.1, forward strand.
GATTGGAAAAGAAATTTGGATAGTGTCTTAATCGTCGATGAGTGTCCTCCTAGGCTGCGGATGATTGGGAAAAAGGAACTTTTCGGATACGAGAATCGGTCCAGAAGCCATGGTTGCTCGAAGGTTTCTACTTCTAAGCCGAAAGGCAAGAAGAAGAAGAAACAAGGTGGAGCAAAATGTGGTGGTGGACCTCGGAGGAGGAGTGAAGAAGCCGAAAGGCAAGTGCTTCACTTGCAAAAAGACTGAACATGGGAAGAAAGACTTCCCCAACCTAAAGCAGAACAAAGGTATATTTTCTGCCTTAGTCGTTGAAACATGTTTAGTGATGTTATCTAGACTGTGTGTGTAGATACGGGAGCCACTGATCATGTCTACAATTCTTTGCAGGGGTTCCAGGAAACCCGACGACTAGCTGAAGGAGAAATTATCGTCTACATGGGCAATGCTACAAAGGTAGTAGCTATTGCAGTGGGAGACGTTCATTTATCGTTTGATAGAAATAAAGTTTTGGTTTTGAGAAATTGTCTTTATGTACCTACATTTAGAAAGAATTTGATTTCGGTTTCTAAATTGATTATGGATGGATATTCTATTTCTTTTAATGACAGAGTTGTTATAAAAAGAAATAGAGAGATTATCTGTTACATACATGATAGGCAATTTGTATACTCTTGAACCAAAAGCTCCCACGATGCATATAGAAATAAATAACTCATCTTCTAATTCCAATAAGAGAAAAGAACCTTCGAAAATGAACCAGACATATCTTTGACATCTAAGGCTTGGTCATATTAACTTGAGTAGAATTCAAAGGTTGATAGCTGATGGACCTTTGGGTTCATTAGTGGTGGAGGATCTCCCAACCTACGAATCTTGCTTGGAAGGTAAAATGACCAAGAGGTCTTTCAAGGCCAAGGGGTATAGAGCCAAAGATGTGTTAGAATTAGTTCATACTGATTTGTGCGGTCCTATGTCTATCCAGGCTAGAAGTGGTTTTGAATATTTCGTCTCTTTTATAGACGATTATTCAAGATATGGATGCATTTACTTGATGCGCCGCAAGTCTGAATGCTTTGACAGGTTCAAAGAATTCAAGGCTGATGTGGAGAACCGTCAAGGTAAAAGTATCAAGACCCTATAATCTGATCGTGGTGGTGAGTACCTCTTGGGAGAGTTTAGGAATTACTTATCAGAGGCTGGGATTCAATCCCAATTGTCTGCACCTGGCACACCCCAGCAGAATGGTGTAGCGGAGCGAAGGAATAAGACTCTTATGGAGATGGTTAGATCGATGATGAGTTATTCTGAGTTCCCAGATTCGTTCTGGGGGTATGCGCTAGATACAACAATGTATATTCTGAACTTGGTTCCATCTAAATCAGTGTCTTCTACCCCCGTAGAATTGTGGACTGGGTGAAAGCCTAGTCTGAGACACATTCGGATATGGGGGAGTCCAGCACATGTGCTGAAGGGAGATGCTGGTAAGTTGGAATCTCGTACAGAAGTACGTTTGTTTGTTGGCTACCCTAAGGGAATGAAGGGTGGTTTGTTCTATAGTCCTAGGGATCAGAAGGTGATCGTGAGTACGAATGCCAGATTTCTAGAGGAGGACTATGTGATGAACTACAAGCCCACTAGTAGGATTGTTCTTGAGGAGCTAAAAGGGGAAGTCACTTCTTTAGTACCATCGGTACAAGAGGATATACCACATGTCACTGCACCGCGTGTCACAGAGGATACACAGGTGATACCTCATCATAGTGGGAGAGTTGTGAGACAGCCTGATAGATTCATGTTCTTGGGAGAATCTTCTGATTTGGTCCCTGGCGAACATGAACCTGATCCCTGGACATATGATGAGGCAATCCAAGATAAAGATGCAGTATCTTGGCAATGTGCAATGAATGCTGAGATTGAATCTATGGATTCAAATCAGGTCTGGGAGCTAGTAGAATCACCCGATAGTGTAAAAACCATTGGATGCAAGTGGATCTACAAAAAAAAGAGAGGAATAGATGGGAAGGTTGAGACCTTCAAAGCGAGGCTTGTTGCGAAGGGGTATACTCAGAAAGAGGGTATCGATTATGAGGAGACCTTTTCGCCGGTAGCCATGCTTAAATCTATCCGGATTCTCTTATGCATAGCAGCTCATATGGATTATGAGGTGTGGCAGATGGATGTCAAGACAGCTTTCCTTAATGGAAGTCTTGAGGAAAACATCTACATGAAGCAACCAGAGGGATTCATTGCTAAGGGCAAAGAGCATCTTGTATGTAAGCTTAATCGGTCCATTTATGGATTGAAGCAAGCTTCGAGGTCTTGGAACATCCGGTTTGATGAGGTGATCCAGTCTTATGGATTTATTCAAAGTCCGGATGAGTCTTGTGTATACAAGAGATGTGACGGAAACGTAGTGGTATTTCTTGTACTATACGTAGATGACATTTTGTTGATTGACAACAATATCAAGGTGTTATCGGACGTAAGGGTATGGTTGTCCAAATAGTTTGATATGAAGGACTTGGGAGAGGTGGGACACATCCTTGGGATCAAGGTTATAAGGGATCGCAGGAAAAGGATGTTGTGCTTATCCCAAGCTTCATACATAGACACGATTATGGAGCGTTTTAGCATGCAGAACTCCAAGAAGGGTTTTCTACCTTTCAGGCATGGAGTTCCTTTATCTAAGGAGATGTATCCTAGATCATCTGAGGAGATAGAAAAGATGAAGGCGATTCCTTATGCTTCGGCAGTAGGAAGCCTCATGTATGCGATGCTCTGTACGAGACTAGATATCTGCTTTGCCGTGGGCATGATCAGCAGATATCAGAGTAATCCAGGACAGAGACATTGGACTGCGGTAAAACATATATTGAAGTACCTGAGAAGGACTAGGGATTATATGCTGATTTACCGGGCAGACCAATTACTCCCTGTGGGTTACACGGATTCCGACTTCCAATCTGATAGGGATAACAGTAAGTCTACCTCAGGTTTTGTGTTTACTTTGAGAGGTGGAGTCATTGTATGGAGGAGTGTCAAGCAAAAGTACGTGGCGGACTCCACCATGGAAGCTGAGTATGTGGCGGCCTCTGAGGCGACCAAAGAAGTTGTATGGCTCAGGAACTTTTTGATGGACTTGGATGTGATTCCTGGTTTTGCCCAGAACTATCACAATTTATTGTGATAATAGTGGTGCAGTTGCAAACTCAAAGGAACCACGAGCCCATAAGGCTAGTAAACACATAGAGCGCAAGTACCACATGATACGAGAAATCGTAAAGAGAGGAGAAGTTGCTGTGGCCAAGATTGCATCGGAGGATAACCTAGCAGATCCTTTCACTAAGGCCCTTCCGGCGAGAGCTTTTGATAGGCATGTGGAGGGAATGTGGATCAGATGTATGACACTTTGAGAACAGCATAGTCTTTTAGTATAAGTGGGAGATTGTAGGGATGTATACTGAAAAGTCTATCTTTTGTATGAACATCTTTATTTTAAAATAAGAATCACATGATCATTGTTTGCATATTTTTATGGTTATGCAATATTGTCTCATACTTTACATTGTAGATAACATGGTGTGTGGTGTCACACAGGAGATCATGTTATCGGCCCCTTGGAAAGTATAGGTAAAGGCTCACAACCGAGATGACTTTGGACAAACCATCGGAATGATTGTAGTGTGATTTGGTATTGGTTTGTCTTGACCATAGAATCACACTAGTGCACTTTGTGTGTATTGAGCAGGACCGACATAGAGGTGATTCGATTTATTGCTGACTACATAATTGAATCGGACCTCAGATATTATTTAGTACATGCTCTTAATCCCGATATAATAACGGGCACATATACTTAGTACTCATCTCTTTGATTTACCAATGGGCGAGATTTATAGATTAAATCGATAGGCTCAGTAAGTTGGGAGATGATATTATTTATATGGTGTGTCGTTGATTATAGGATGAAACCGTGTCCTATATATTAGGATAATGATGTCCCCTTGAGGAGCTCATAAGGTTCATCATGTAAACCCTGTAGGTGGACTTGGTCCAGCATGATGAAAAGGTTGAGCGGTACTACTCAAGGAGTTAGATGTTGATTAATTAATGGTCGGTAAATTAATTAATCGACGGACATTCGAGATCTTAAACACGGGAAGAAAATGTACAAATAATATATGGAGCTCATATTATCATATGGGGGTTGGTGAGGTAGATCAATGATGAACCTTTAGTGGATTAGATCATCATTAGTGGATCGGACTTTATGTGGGCTTGATCCATGGGTGGCCAAGACCCAACTCCTCCTCATGGTCCCTAATGTAGCCTATTAACACCTCATGAAGCTTAGATCCAATGGATAGAAACAAAACTCTAAGATCCATTGGTAGAGATTAAATCTCTAAGATTCGACGGTTGAGATTAAATCTCTAGATCCGACGGTTGAGATTAAATCCCTAGAACCAATGGAGGAGATTAATTCATGACTTATCCCTAACTCTATAAAAGGAGGGCATGGGGAGTGGTCGTGGATGACATGATGAATAGGAGGAGAGCTAGGGTTTGGGCGGCAAGGAGCAATACTATTTGAGATAGGATTGGGATTAGGGTTTTGAGGCTAGGGTGGCACCAAATAAGGAAGGTTCTTTCTCTCTTCTTCTTCCTCTTTGGGCCAATGTCCAGCAGCCTTTTCCATCTCTTTTCCAGCCTTGGCCGGCGCCCAAAGTCCCCTTCTTCTTCTCCTTAGTGTCTTGGTAGTTTTCCACCATCTCCTTCTCCTTCTAGTTGGCCGGCGGCAAGGGCTTTGATAGCTCTTTGTTGGTTGAGTTTTGGAAGGAGAAAAACATTGTTTCTTTTCTTCCTCTTGCTTGGGAAAAGCAAGGAAGGAAGTTTTGCGATCTAGGAGCTTCAACTTTTGGTGGATCGTCGCTCACACGACGTCCAAAAGGAGGAAGGTCATACATTAGAAGACCAAGAGGTATACCTATTCTTCTTTCTCTTTTATTCATTGCTTGTTTTTGTTTTACAAATATAAGCATGTTATATTTCTGTAAATGGCTAAATAATACTTGAATCTCGAGTATAAACACAAAAACCGGCGATCCGGACATCGTCTATTCCGCGGCTACTCGTAGAATAGAGGAAGGTCACTTGAACAACTAGTTTGTTCAAGTAACCTCTCTAAACGAATAGCACGACGATGACTTGGTTGCTTTGGTAATCCCTTTTGTCTAGGATTAAATTTTTTTTATCCGGGGACATCGTAGGGATCACCATGGTCAAGCAACCGAGGTGAAGGGGAAGCGAAGTTTCCCCTCACGGACTCGACAAGGGAAATCCCTTCAATTGGTATCAGAGCTTCCGGGCAAAACCTTTCAGAAATTGTACGTGGTGTTGGGAATTCACTTTCCAAGACCACTGTGTACCTGGGATTAAAAATCCCAGCACCACCTTATTTCTCGGTTAGTTCGAAACTGTAAGTGGTGCTGGGAATTCACTTTCCAGATCACTGTGTTCCTGGGATTAAAATTCTCAGCACCACCTTATTTCTCAGCCAGTCCAAAAATGTACGTGGTGCTGGGAATTAAATTTTCAGGACCACTGTGTTCCTGGGATTAAAAATTCCAGCACCACCTTATTTCTTTGAATCAGACGTGGTCTGGGAATTCAATTTCAGGGACCATCGTTCTGGATTAAGAATCCCAGCCACCTTATTTCTCGAAATCAGACGTGTGGTGCTAGGAATTCACTTTCCAGGACCACTGTGTTCCTGGGATTAAAATTCTCAGCACCACATTATTTCTCGGCCATGTCAAAAATGTACGTGGTGCTGGGAATTAAATTTCCAGGACCACTGGGTTCCTGGGATTAAAAATCCCAGCACCACCTAATTTCTCGATCAGTTCGAAACTGTACGTGGTGTTGGAAATTCACTTTCCAGCACCACTGTGTTCCTGGGATTAAAATTTCCAGCACCACCTTATTTCTCGGCCAGTTCAAAAATGTACGTGGTGATGGGAATTAAATTTCCAGGACCACTGTGTTCCTGGGATTAAAAATCCCAGAACCACATTATTTCTTGGCTAGTTCGAAACTGTACGTGGTGCTGGGAATTCACTTTCCAACACCACTGTGTTCTTGGGATTAAAATTCCCAGCACCACCTTATTTCTCGGCCTGTTCGCAAATGTACGTGGTGCTGGGAATTAAATTTCGAGACCATGTATTCTGAGATTAAAATTCGATCATATTATTTCTCGGCTTCGAAAATGCGTGGTCCGGGAATTCAATCTCCAGACTGATCGCTGTTCTTTGGGATTATAATTCCCAGCACTACTATATTTTTTGGAAAGTTCGAAAATGTACGTGGTGCTGGGAATCCAATTCCTAGCACCACTATGTTCCTGGTAATATAATCCCGGCCAAAAGTGGGAGGTAGGAGGATCAGAAGAAAGTTTCCTTGACGCAACAACATTTGAAGCCGTTAGGTCTTTCAGTCCATGTCAAGATTTCAGAATTTGGACTCCTCTAGGTCCATCAATGGGTTTCGGTCAAAACCCATTGATGGCCCTATTCACCTCATCTTCGATCCAGTCCAACTCCAGTGGCTTTGGGACGTGCTCCTCTGTGTATCGTGTCCAAAATTTCTGATTTTCAAGGCAGGATTAGGTTTACACAGCCAATTTTCAGAAATCAGGACCCGTGCCACGTGGCACGCGGCCGAAACTGGGAGGTAGGAGGATCAGAAGAAAGTTTCCTCGACGCAACAACATTTGAAGTCGTTAGGTCTTTCAGTCCATGTCAAGATTTCGGAATTTGGACTCCTCTAGGTCCATCAATGGGTTTCGGTCAAAACCCATTGATGGCCCTATTCACCTCATCTTCGATCCAATCCAACTCCAGTGGCTTTGGGACTTGCCCCTCTGTGTATCGTGTCCAAAATTTCTGATTTTCAAGGCAGGATTAGGTTTACACAGCCAAATTTCAGAAATCAGGCCCCATGCCACGTGGCACGCGGCCGAAACTGGGAGCTAGGAGGATCAGATGAAAGTTTCCTCGACGCAACAACATTTGAAGTCGTTAGGTCTTTCAGTCCATGTCAAAATTTCAGAATTTGGACTCCTCTACGTCCATCAATGGATTTCGGTCAAAACTCATTGATGCTCCTATTCACCTCATCTTCGATCCAATCCAACTCCAGTGGCTTTGGGACTTGCCCCTCTGTGTATTGTGTTCAAAATTTCTGATTTTCAAGGCAGGATTAGGTTTACACAGCATAATTTCAGAAATCAGGCCCCGTGCCATGTGGCACGCGATCGAAACTTGGAGCTAAGAGGATCAGAAGAAAGTTTCCTCGACGCAACAACATTTGAAGTCGTTAGGTCTTTCAGTCCATGTCAAGGAGGTAGGAGGATCAGAAGAAAGTTTCCTCGACGCAACAACATTTGAAGCCATTGGGTCTTTCAGTCCATGTCAAGATTTTGGAATTTGGACTCCTCTAGGTCCATCAATGGATTTCGGTCAAAACCCATTGATGACCCTATTCACCTCATCTTCGATCCAATCCAACTCCAGTGGCTTTGGGACGTGCCCCTCTGTGTATCGTGTCCAAAATTTTTGATTTTCAGCGGGGATTAGGTTTACGACCATATTTCATAAATCAGGCCCCGTGCCACGTGGCACGCGCCCGAAACTGGGAGGTAGGAGGATCAGAAGAAAGTTTCCTTGACGCAACAACATTTGAAACCGTTAGGTCTTTGATCCATGTCAAGATTTGAATTTTGACTCCTCTAGGTCCATCAAGGTTTGGTCAAAATCGAGCTACATGTTCTTTGGGAATATTATTCCCGGCCACCACCTTTGTCTCGGCCAACTGTAATTATACATGGTCTTTGGAAAATTTAAAACCCGGAGACCTTGTGCATTTGTGACTATAATGCCGGCACCACTCTTTTTCCGGCCCGTTTTAAATTATGCGTAGTCTTTGGGAATTCAAATCTCGGGACCTTTGTGTTCACAGGATTATTATTCAGCACCACCTTATTTACTGTGATTTGAAATTATGCGTGGTCTTTGGGAATTCAAATCCCAGAACCACTATGTTCCTGTGATTATAGTTCCCAACACCACTTTATTTCTCGGAAAGTTCGAAATTGTACATGGTACTGAGAATTCAAATCCCAGGACCACTATGTTCCTGGGATTATAATTCACAGCACCACCTTATATCTGCGGCCAGTTCGAAGTTGTACGTAGTGCTGAGAATTCAAATCTCAGAACCACTGTGTTCCTGGGATTATAATTCCCACCACCACCTTATTTTTCGGCCAGTTCAAAATTGTATGTGGTGCTGGGAATTAAAATCCCGAGACAGTGTTCTGAGATTTTAATTCCGGCACCACCTTATTCTCGGCGATTCGAAATTATCGTGGTCTTTGGGAATTAAATTCCCCACCATGTTCTGAATTTTCCCTGCACCACCGTATTTCGGCGATTCAAAATTATGCATTAGTCTTTGGAAATTCAAATCCCAGAACCAGTGTGTTCCTGGGAATATAATTCCCATGACCACTTTTTGGATCAGAACCAGATTGAATTTGGACGTGTTGCTGGAAATTTAAATCCCAAGACCACTCTGTTCCTGGGATTTCAATGCCAGCACCATCGAAGTATTCAAAAATATATTATATAACATTTATTAAAGCTCAACCACAAACAATAATCAAAATTACAATCACTGTTGATCATATGGAATGCAGTATCATTTACAAATTAGCCAATTTCATAAATTACAACAATGCATTGTCATACTGCCACCTGAAGTTTTCTAAAATTACATCATCAAGAACTCATCCCTTAAAATTGACACTGAGACATCTATTCTGATTTTGTCATGTCTGCTTGTTTGAAGTCCATATTCTCGCCATAAAGCAGACATCTCATGTATTGCATCACAAAGAAGGCACAATCAATGCTGTAAAAATGCCATGAAAAACTTTATATTTCAATTCAAAAGTATAATTTTCACGTTCAGTATTTTTCTTTTAGTACCTTGCTGCTTGTTGGGGATAATCAGTTGTAACAGAAACCCAGTTGTCGATGGGGTAATAAGCTTCTAAACATGGATGAATTGCTGCAAGCTCCTTAGATGAATATCCTTTAAATTGGGATACCTATTATTACAAGATGAGTAAGTTAACATAACTATTCATTTATAGATAACTAAGTTAAATGGATGGAATATCCATATTTAAAAAAATTAACTACTCACCACTGCTTCAAAATCAGCTTTTGATCTTCCTCCGTATGAAATGGAGTTGTAATGATTGAAAGTCATTGCTTTTGTGTCGATACACAACAGGTGAAAGTGAGTTTGGTCAGTATTTAGAGGTATAAAAAAATATCTAACCTCTCCATCATTCATGTTCGTGTTTATGATTTGTGTTGTGGCAGTCTTCCACGACATTCTTAATGCTGACTGTAATTGTGTGTAGAGGAAAATATTTAAACAGTTAGTATAACATCTCATGTCGTGAAAATACAAGATAATTTAAGTTCCTTACAATGAACACGGATGAGCAATACACATACTTGTTATATGACCTACATGACGAGGAGACCCCCCTAAAAAGAATTGAGCAAAATGTATCGATAGCCTCCCCAACTGTGAAAACAGATCCATTAACTCTAGAATATAAAGAATTCAGAGTTAATGAAAAAGGACCTTCCTCCCAAACATAACCTGTAATCGGCCTACAAAAAAATTTAATGGTAAATAAATATTTGCACTTTCTATAATATTGTAATAAAAATTTCGAATGTAATGATGGATATAACTACCATACTTTATTTTTTCTAAACTTTTTAGCAAGTAGGTCACATCAGCATCTTGTTTTTGGTTCTTTGCCGTCTTACATTTTTTCTTGACATACTATAATACAAAAATTAGATTAGTTATTTAAATAAAATAACACAAACTAATTTTCTTTGTATTTTGACTAACCGCAATGACTTCCTTTCTTATTTGGTTAAGTTTATCAATTATTGCTTCATCCCTCTCAAGATCTTTTTCATCTTCTTCCACAATACAGATAGTATCCATCGCTTGCAATTCATCCATACCAATTATTTTTTTTCCTTTCTTCGCAAATACTTCTGCTTCATTTACATCTTTATCAGGTTGCCCTTCTAATACCTCAACATCAGAAATTTCTGTCTGTTTTTTTTTCTTTGAGGTACCAATTTTGCCCACAGTGGACTATCAACGGGAGTATCCCTGTAATCATAGCGGGTTCTATCTCGCCGTCTTGTTCTGCTGGCAATTGGTTTCGGTTGAGGTTGAGGATCAATTTCAGGCTTATTTGATTCAACCTCCATACCTTCTCTTCCTATAATTCTCATTAGTTCTTTTACCCTTTCAATTAGTGCCATGTTTTGCATTCTTAACTCTTTGAGTTGTCTCTGATAAACTAAACACTCATGACATTCAGTAGTAGGGTATTTTTCTTGTATAGTTTGTGATGATGATGTCTCTATTGGATGAGGAGTATTTTCAATATAATAATCAACCTTATCAAGCAATATAATTTCACTACGTGTACACACTAGATCAACAATGACCTATCAAAAAATCAACAATTATTTAGATAACGAAAATGAACAAATGTTAAGTTGTGGTCTTCTATTTACCTGTTCAGGTGAGACTTGCTCCAATAAATTCCTCACCTTGTTAATATGTGAAGGAGTTGCCCTCCACTTATTTATTCGTGGCCCTTCGGTATTGTATGGTCTCTGGATTGAGACATGTTCCAGAAACCAAGCCTGCTCATATCCAAAGTGTTACATACTTATGTGAATATAAAAGACAAAATAATTTAGCAAGAAGGAACTTACAGCCAAAAGGCCGGCAAATCCTTTTAGGTAAGGGATTCGGCTCTTCTGCGCAACTGTATTATTAGATGAACATAAATCTCCAATAGTAGGCAATTGTGGAGCCATAAATTGATGGATAACTTCAACCCAATTGAAACTACCTATGTTGTCAAAATCATCTACAATATCTACAAGACCTATGGGGACCTTATATGTAAATATATACAAAACATACAACTTACAAAAAAATATATACAAAACATACAACTTACAAAAAACCAACACATCTTCATCTAATTCTACTCTAGCAGAAAAGGTTTTAAGCAAAAACTCTAACCTCGATCTAGTTAGTTCTTTTTTGGAGAATTGAGAATTGAAAAGAGCACCTGATGCATTAGTTGAATTCATAGGAACAGAAGCCCCTCTATCTGCAATACCGAGCAAAAGGGACACATCTCTTCTAGTGAAAGCAACTGACACAGTTGAAAACTTAAAGCTTTGACTTGTCGAATCCCAACTTTGAAATATATTGACCAATATGCCACGGATTTGTGGAATGTCTTGTATATTTAAAAAAACAGCAAATGAGGTTTGTTTAATGATCTCTCTGTGCCTTTCATGTAAACAAACAGACGGACGTTGCTTTCCTTTAGCACTTGGACCTCCAAAAAATTCAATAAAGTGGCCTAAAACGCTGGTCCATTGGAGTTTCTTCGCACACTCATTATTTTCCTAACAATTTGAAAATACAAAAATTTAAAAACCTGATTTATTCCTTCATTTTGTAATTGTAAAAAACAAATTAGAGAATCCGCAATGCTTTGCAATAATCCTGTTAAAAAAACATTAGGGCTCTATTTATCTAATTCAGATACAGATTAAAAAGATCGTCCATTTGTATTTGAATATTTGAAACCATTTCAAAACCATAACCGAAAAATCAGGTTAAACATATGGCAGACTTCATATTCGACTAAAGCAAGGAATGCGACACATACCTTGGCCGATGAAGGAGAGGTTGAACCAGATGCTTGACTCATTCTGCAACAATGAATGATAGACAAAAATCTTATGAGATGTACGCCTTTCAACGGAAACCCTAAAACTGAGTAAGAAATGGATAAAACTCTAGTTAAATGAGAGGACAACACCATATTACCTCGAAGCGTCTCGTCGAAATTCCTAAAACTCAGAAGCTAACGAAATAACGCTGGAGGATAAATGGAGTCTAAGATTTTCTAAATATTTGTGCGCTCGAAGATTTCCCGGAAGTTGAAGACACGAAGACGCTAATGTGGTGACTCGTTTGGACGGGACGTTTGGATGGCTCAGGATTTGGAAATGTAGCTCGGATGCATGCGAAATCTCTGCATTAAAAACGATGTTTGGCGGGAGGGGTATTTTGAGAATTATGTGCGCGATTTGATAATTCTGAAACTATAATATGCGTTTTGGGCAATTCTGAATTTTAAAAACCGTGTTTAGTAAATTGCCGAAATAATATTGTTAAAGGCCTAAAATTTTGTCCCCCGCCTAACTAGAGCTTGTTTGAGTCTTGAGACGATCGTGATCCGTCCTCAAGATAGTCCAATTAGTCTCTAGTGGGAAGTCACTTTTTCGAGCCAACATCCATTGGATAATTGTATAACTTGACAAGTATCTTCCACATTGTCTTTGCCCTTGGTTTCTTAGAGCTAAGTCTCATGGAACACATCATAAAGTCTTCACCAACTCCATCGTCGCTTTGTGTTTTTTTTTTTTTTTTATCGAAGGAGAGGATGAACCCGTTACTTAATTATTTGCTAGGTCTAGAGATCGATCTATTTGGCTCAAATAAAGTATGATGTATCTATTTAATTTCTTACTTTTTCTTGTATTTGTCATGACACTTTAGCCAATAATACTATGTTCCAAGCTCTTTAATTCTTTGAATCCCAATCCTCTTACATGCATATCTATGCTAGCTCATGATCCTAACAGATGTTTGAATGTTCACATGAACACCTCACCTATATTGTAGATATAATCAATTGATCATCCCTTATAGTACTGGTATGATTGATAACCAGATACCTTGCAAGATCGACGATTTATCAAACAACGCATGTGAAGTTTAGAATTGTCCAAATAACATCTCATATTTTTATATTTATCAAATAGTGCACTTAATTTCCTTTTTACTCCTCTCGTCAAATAGACTTGCACCATTATGGTGATGAAATTTACAATTCCAGCACCACAGTAGTATTGCAATTCCAGCACCACAGTGATGCTGAAATTTGAATTCTCAGCACCACATTTAGATGGTTCGGGATTTTCATTGTAGTGTAGGTCTGTTTGACGGGAAAGATAAAAAGAGAATTAAGTGTGTTATTTGGTAAATATAAAAGTATAAGGTATTATTTGGACAATTCTAAATTTCACGTACGCTGTTTGATAAATTAGATAGATATAATGAGCTTTTTTTAGTTGATTAGTGAGTTTACTAGTATAAATTTGAGAGAGAACAAAAGTTAAAATTGAATACTAAAAATATAAATAAGAAAATTCTAACTTAGTCTTGTAACAAAGTACTTACCCCACCTTCCCCCTCTGTACATATTATTATGGTAACGATGTATTAATTTATGGCTCACAGTTAGTATTTATTTGTGCTTCGATGAATACTGTGTTATTATTTGTTGAATTCTAAAGGCGAAGAGACACGGGCTAATTCATTATTTAATCGGCAATTTATCAAACACAGATTCCGAAGTCTAGAATTGTCCAAAAAATACAATATAGTTTCAGATTTACCAAATGACATGTGTAATTCCCAAAATACCCCTCCCGCCAAACAGCCTGCAATTTAATGCAGAGAGAGAATTTGCATCCATCCGAGCCGCAACTGGAAATCCCGAGTCATCCAAACGTCACTTCCAGCCACGTGGGAGCGCCAGCCCCCTACTGTTGATGAGCACCACACGCAGCTTTCCTCCGCAAACCAACTGAGCAACACCATTTTTGATGAAACCCTAGTAGAAACTCTGAAACTCTAGATATTATCAACGACATCACTGCTCCCACGAATATATCGGGTAGGGTTTCCAGAAGTTGGCGCAGCTCACTCACCGGCTGCTTCACATAGTATTATCATGTATGTATGTGTTTTTATTCTTGAGACTGCTATGAGGTTAATAAATGCATTGTAGGTGGTTGTATAACCAAGTTTGCCACGCACCCATAAATACGAGGTAGGCATATCATACCAAAGTAGACCAATGCACCCATAATTGCGATGCAGGAGGTTCATAACCAAGTTTTGTCGCCACCTAAACAAATTCCACCTAACTTAAAAGGTGATGCTTCCAATTAAATCTCACGATTACTAAAGTTTCTTGATTGATATTCCCAACACTAGGAGATTCAGTCTGTCCGAGAGAGTAGGTGGTGCTGGGAATGAAATTCTCAGTACCACCGTCTCGCTTAAATTTAAAATCCCAGCACCATTAAGGTTCAACAAATTCGGGATAAAAGTTGGTGCTGAGAATTGAAATCTCGTCACCACCGTGGTGCTGAGATTAAAACTCCCAACACCATGGAGGTTCAACAGCTCGGGATAAAAGATGGTGCTGACAATTGAAATATCGTCACCATTGTGGTCCTGTGATTTAAACTCCCAGCACCATGTGGATTGAATTTGTCGAGATAAATGGTAGTGCTGAGAATTTATATCTCAGCATCACCGTGGTAATGAGATTCAAACTTTCAGCAGCACCATGGTGGTGGGAATCTAATTCACGGGACTAAGGAGACATTAAGGGTGGTGTTGGCAACTGAAACCCCAGCAACACTGTGGTCCTGCGATTAAAACTCCCAGCACCATTGAGATTGAACTGGTCGAGATAAATGGTGGTACTGAGAATTTATATCCCAGCACCACCGTGGTAATGAGATTCAAACTCCCAACAACACCATGGTGCTGGGAATGTAATTCCCAGCAACATGGAGATATAAGTTCCCGAGATTAAAGGTGGTGCTGGGAACTGAAACCCCAGCAACACTGTGGTCCTGCGATTAATACTCCCAGTACAATGGAGATTGAACTTGTCGAGATAAATGGTGGTGCTGAGAATTTATATCCCAGCACCATCATGGTAATGGAATTCAAACTCCCAGCAACACCATGGTGCTGGAAATGTAATTTCCAGCACCAGGTAGATATAAGTTGCTGACATTATTGGTGGTGCTGGGAACTGAAACCCCAGCAACACTGTGATCTTGCGATTAAAACTCACAGCACCAGGGAGATTGAACTGGTCGAGATAAATGGTGGTACTGTAAATTTATATCCCAGCACCACCATGGTTCTGGGATATAAATTTCCAGCACCATAGAGAGGGAACCTGGCCAAGAAAAATAGTGGTGCCGTCAATTTATATCTGAGATAAATAAAGTCCTCTAGGCGAGTCGAGTGCAAGCGTGACCTAAACTATCATCCTCCACCTTTCCTTAGGCTCCCAAATAGTAGTTCTAAAAATTAATGCTCCGTGCCAACATTCAAACGAGTGTGCCAATTGGCATGCTCCGTGCCAATTGGCACGCACCCATAACTGGCGACAACAGTGTCAGAACTAAGTATTCCTCTGCGTATAAACCTTCTAAATGTCTTCCTCTTCCATTCCATATCAATTGTTCCTAATTTCAACAATGATAGGTCCATCAATGGGTTTCGGTCAAAACCCATTGATGGCCCTATCCACCTCAAATTTGTAGGTTAGTAAGTGCATAATTGGGAAACCTAACCCTAAACTCTCATCCTCCACTTGACCTCAGGCTTCTAAACCCTAGTTAAAAAAATTCAGCCTACTTGCCTATCACACTACATATAATAGTTTTGATTTTAAAAACCTTTACAGGGACGACCCCCTTCCTGATGAAGTGTTAATATTTTTGGAAACAATTGAATCAAATTTGAAGTATAGAGAGTTAGATGATCAAGATTCTATAAATCTGTCTCCAAGTAATATTCCATCTTCATCTCATTTTACTGATGTAGGGAATAGAATTACCAGTGATCAACACCTTGATATAAATAGAGAAGCTTCTTCTATACTCGAAGAAGAGTTTGTCACTGCTACTACAGTAGTTCATGAATATTTTGAACAAACTTGGAGTGAAGAGGAGGTAAGTGATATACAAGCGATAGAACAGTTAGAATATACAAATCCTTCGGAAGAATTCTTAGCTGATGATATCCAACATGAAAAAGGTGAGTTAAACCTAGATCAGTACAGTGACTTAGAGGAAGTGTTCCCAATTGCTGATGATCCTTATGTTTTAAATCCACGAATAACACAATTGGCAGATGTCAGTTTATCAGATCCAAATGAATTTTTTACTGGACAAGTTTTTTCCTCTCGACAAGAGTTTAAAGATGCACTAGTAAGGCATGCGATGCTAAAAACTTCAGATACAAGCCAGTTGACACCATACTTAATAGAATTAAAGTTATTTACTTCAGTCAGTCATGTTCATAGAGTTTAGTTGCAAGTGGAGACGTGGAGTTCACTGTCACAAAATATGTAAAGCAGCATGAATGTGACATAGTTAGGGAAACAGCAGATCACTATGCTTGCACATCCACATTTGTAGCAAACCAGATTGTAGGAAGGTTAGCTACTTCTGATGATTACAAACCAAGTTCAATTCAAAGAGAAATGCAAGCTAGGTTTGATGTTCACATTTCGTACAAGAAAGCATACACAGCCAGACAGAAAGCATTAAAAAGAGTGGTAGGTGATTTTGATCAGGACTATATTAATCTTCCAATGTACTTGCATGAGTTAAGAGTTAGAGATCCTAATACCTATGTTGCAGTACTAAGAAATGGTGAAAATCAATTCCAGCGATGTTTTTGGACATTTGGTGATTGTGGAAGAGTATTCAGGTCTTATTTGTGAAAACTAATTGGAATTGACGCTACATATATGACTGGCAAGTATCCTGGTGTGTTGCTAATGGCTACTGCCGTTGACGGTAATGCAAAAATTATGCCAGTTGCATTTGGAATTGCCGAAGTTGAATGTGGATCTGCCTGAGAGTGGTTTTTGGATCATGTAAAGATTCTCGTCGCCCCGCCAAAGTCGCTGAAAGTATCAGACGGATAAACATCGGGGGATTATATCAGCAGTTAACAAAGTGTATCCATCTGCCCATCATGCTTTTTGTTACTATCACTTGTCTTGTAACATGGTAACAGATACCTGGGATAGATCCTCATTAGGTTTATTTTGGGCAGTAGCAAGAGCCAATACAACAGTTGAGTTTGATCGATTAATGCAGAACATGCATGACAAACACAAGGATGCATATGCGTGTCTACAAAAGATCGATCCAAAAAGATGGGCCAATGCACACTTTCCTAGGAGGAGGTACACAATGTTAACCACTAATTGTTCTGAGAGTTTAAATGCATTATTCAAGGAAACACGTGAACTCCCCATCACCAGTTTAATTGATAACACTAGAAGAAAGGTTGCGCAATGGTTCTTTAACTGCAGGGAAGAATCTTCAAAAAGGTCAGGTTTTCTAACACCTTATGCCATTAAAGAGATTGATGAAAGGAGAGAAAGAACTCGATTATATTCAGTATTCTCATACTCACAATCGGAAATGGAAGTACAGACAATAACTTCTTCATATATTGTTGATTTGGAGAGGTGCAGTTGCATATGCAGTGAGTTTCAAATTTCAAGAATTCTGCTATTGCAGTTATCATATATCGGAACATGGATCCATACCATTATTGTGAGCATTATTTTCTAAGGGAAACTTGGGAGGCCACTTACATGGATCGTATTTACCCATGTCGAAGTAAGAAATTTTGTCCTAATGGTGACAAAATTTTTGGAGTTCTACCTCCTCGTAGCCTTGTGCAGCCGGGGCGAAGAAAAAAGACACACATTGAGTCTAAACATACTGGGAGGGTGAAAAATAAATGCAGCAGATGCAAACAGCTTGGGCATAATAGGTCTTGTAGAATGCCACTGCCTACTAATTCCTAAGTGTAAATAGTGGTTGTGTAAATATTTGTAAAGGAAACAATGTTTATGTTAAACGACTTATTTTTTGTTTGATATATTTTGGTTGGCCTACCTAAATGAATGTTGATATATTTTGCATTATCGTGGCTTGCCTGAAACTTATGGCCTAAATAATTGAATGTTAAACTATTTTACAAAATTGTAATATAAATCCGGCGCACCTCACCCGATCCGTTAATATAAAACTCCCCGGTGCCAGTTCAAACATCTCAAGATGATATTTCATTTCTCTGTCGCTCCTTCCGATCTGTCTCTCGTGGAGTTGCCTGACGCTTCCATTTTCGACGTTCGTAAGTTTTGTTGATTACTTAACTTCTTTCGTTGACCATAATCTATGTCGCTATCAATCCTTCCGATCTATCTAGGGTTTTTCCATTTTCATCAACGATGTCGTTTAAAGTCGGGCCTGATAGGGTTTAGGGTTTTAATAAACCATTTGAGCAGAGGTAACATTTGTTTGTATCAGCACACATGTTTCAATCAATTTCATCTATTAGTTTAAAATCGCCGTATTACAATGCATTTGGTTCGTAACCTAACGTAGTATTTTCAATTAACGATGACTTCAACTGGTGAATCATCAAGCGATACTTCTGCAAGAACCCGTGCGTTGATGTGAGGAAGAACAAAGAGAATGAACTGGAAAAGCAATGTTTCACAGTTTAAAAAATTTATTGCAAGTGTACCGCCGACTGTGGAAGAAGAAACGCTTATTCGGAGCTCCCCCTTTGCGTGGATTTTGGACATTCCAGATATTACCCATGTTAGACCCCTTGTTCAAAATATATTTGATAATTGAGATTGCAGGGAGAAATGTTTTATATTCCATGACAAGAAATTACATTTCATAAAGACGGATGTCTCCCTCATCCTTGGTCTACCAGATGATGGACTTGTAGTTCCTATGAATAATGAAGCTCCCTCTGATAAGCTATATTTGCAATATTTCGTGGAAGCAGATTGCTCTAACAAGCATCTGGAGGAATTAATGTGGACTTCGAGATCTCCAGATAATTTAGGATATGAAAAATTTTATTGTCAGTTGTTTATTTTATATTTTTTTCTCTTGTGTATTTTTTACTACCACCAGCAGTAAGCCTAGAATACCTATGCGATCACTTATAGATTGTGTAGACGATTTTGATAATTTAGGCAGGTACAATTGGTGCGAAGCACTTTATACCTACATGGCTCCTCAAATGGAGTCAATTGGTATGGGAGTGACATTGCGACCAAAAGCAGAGGTCGGTGGTGGATCTACGAGACCAATGCTTAAGGGTTTCACACACTTATTGGCTGTGAGTGAATATATATTATGTTTTCCACAAAGAGTTTAGATCAATCTGTCTATTAACAACTAATCTTGTCATTCCAGGTATGGATGTGTGAGCATTTGTGTATCCTACCTCCACACGTCCCTCATGCTTTGCCAAGACTGCTGAGATGGAGGTGGAGTTTCACAAATGTAAGGGTCGTTAAGAAGATGATAGAGGGTCTCCTACCTGATAAAATCATTATTGATCTAATGACAACACAGTCAGAGATGCATCTGGTACACACCACTTCTCCACCTAGAATTTGTGCATCAACTCCTCAACCCGAAACTCAGCTCGATGCAAGAGAAATGGCGTGTCCAGTATGCCAGGAGAATGCAGAAATAGTTTCAACTCTAAGCACCAAGCTAGTTGAAGCAAGGTGTAACTTTGAAAGCACCTCCCTACTTAAGGATGCGACCATCGAAGAACAAGAAAAGAAAATACAGGAGCTTCTTCAACAGTTAGAGGAGGTCAGAAACAGGAAGGACAACGAGATAAGTGAAAGGGATAATATTATTTATGAAAAAGAAGCATTAATCGCTGAAAAGGACAGTTTAATATTGGAGATTCAACTGAATTTACAATCCCGGGATGTAGAGGGGTTACAATCACATCCCATACAAACTGTACAGACCCAACATCCTTCTCCTGCATACACTAGGCAGAAGGTTTGTGTGCGGAAGAGGACTCTTCATGGTGTATCACCCCCTAAACATACAAGTGTCTCTCCTGCATGGTTTGCTAACATTCCTAAAAGAATGAGAGTTGAAACTCAAATTGTCCCCAGCAAGGCTATTGAGTATCCCTCAGCACACCCTAATATCGCTCTTGCAGAGCCAAATTTTGAGCAGGAGTCAAGGCAAGATAAAAAAGGGAAATCAATTACCGAGGAGTGTGAACCTGAAATATTAGATACTGCCACACAAGTCTCCATGGACAAACAACCAACACTCGACGAAGTCAAGACAAGGATATTGGAGGTGAGCATAAGTTATCTTGTCCAGTCCTATTTTTCAGACAAAATATTTCTATCCCCACAGTTTTATTTTTTATACAACAAGCTTATAAAGAATTCACCAGTAAGATGAATCCAACAGTCGAGGAGTGTTTATTCAAACTAAAAAAATAGAGTAAGATAGTCGTATATGGAGTGTTTATAATAGTCATCTTATATTTTGAGAGTTGCTAATAACCCTTTCCTTGTGTAGTGTGACAGTATCAGGACCAGTGTGGATGACCGATGCTATTAACTTATACATGGACTATTTCCTTACAATATTTGACTGGAATGTTTTGACACATGGGGATTGCATAAGTGCTTATTTTTTAGTCTTAGTTGATGAGTGCAAGGTGACTGATAAGCCGTACTATAACTCAATATTCTGTAGGGCTGGATTCCCGGTAAGTTTTTGCCCCTTTTGCATGGAATTGTTAAGTTTAAAGCTTCGGTGTTTTGACAGATTTTTTTATACACAAGATATGTTTAATATTATGTACGCCCAAGCATTCGAGCAAACTTTTAAAACCCCAGGCGATCCAATCAGATACATATTTTGTCCAATAATCCGTGACGAGCACTGCCACCTACTAGTGGCGGACTTGGAAAATGCAGAGTTTATCCACTACAACTCATTGTCTGTCAGGAAAGCTTACACTACTCAATTTGAAGAAACAGTAAGCAATATTTTTTAAATATGTTAGTTAAATAAACCGTTTGTGTATGGAGAATTCATAGTATATTTTTGGGTCCCAGGTTGAATTCTTTAAAAAGATCCACCCTTCCTATTATGATAATTGACATCTTGGTCTGGCTGATAAATTTTATAATGAAAACTTTTCTGTGCGTCGAGTCCAGGGTCCCAGACAAAGCTCTTCGTAAAACATTTAATATTCTTTGTAAATACCATATTTTATATGCTAGCAATGGACTAATCATTTATATTTTTTTACAACTATGATTGCACATTTTTTATAATACGATACATTGAGAGTCTATTATTTGGGTACCCTAAAAGATTCAGACAGCAAGATATGATGAGCTTTAGATTCGTGGTGGGGAATAGAATAATGCGCAGCTCACACTTTTGTTTGCAATTATGATTGTGTTGTATTGTGGGATATGTTGTAAGAGTATACAGAGTTTTAAGTTTTTAACTACACCAAGGTGCCTGCTTGTAAAAGTCATTATCCAGATGTAAAGTGTAAATCCAATTTGTGTAGTATCTGTACAACTATTAAATATATATACGTTGTTAAATTTGTGTAAATCCAATTTGTGTAGTATCTGTACACCAAGGTGATGGGATTTAAATGTGGTGCTGGGAATTCAAATCTCAGGACCACTGTGTTCCTGGGATTATAATTTCCAGCACTACCTTATTTCTCGGTCAGTTCGAAAATGCACGTGGTTCTGGGAATTCAAATCCCAGGACCACTTTGTTCCTGGGATTATAATTCCCAACACCACCTTATTTCTCGGTCTGTTCGAAATTGTACGTGGTGCTGGAAATTCAATTTCTAGAACCATTGTGTTCCTGAGATTATAATTCTCAGCACCACCTTATTTCTCGCCTAGTTCAAATTGTACGTGGTGCTGAGAATTCAATTTCTAGGACCATTATATTCTTGGGATTATAATTCCCAGCACCTCCTTATTTCTCGCCTAGTTCGAAATTGTACGTGATGCTGGGAATTCAATTTCCAGGACCACTATGTTCCTGGGATTATAATTCCCAGCACTATCTTATTTCTCGCCCAATTCGAAATTGTACATGGTGTTGGGAATTCAATTTCCAGGACCATTGTGTTCCTGGGATTATAATTCCCAGCACCACCTTATTTCTCGTCTAGTTCGAATTGTACGTGGTACTGGGAATTCAATTTCCAGGACCATTGTATTCCTGGGATTATAATTCCCAGCACCTCCTTATTTCTCGCCTAGTTCGAAATTGTACGTGGTGTTGGGAATTCAATTTTCAGGACCACTGTGTTCCTGGGATTATAATTCCCAACACTACCTTATTTCTCGCCCAGTTCGAAATTGTACGTGGTGCTGGGAATTCAATTTCCAGGACCACTGTGTTCCTGGAATTATAATTCCCAGCACCACCTTATTTCTCGCCCAGTTCGAAATTGTATGTGGTGTTGGGAATTCAATTTTCAGGACCACTGTGTTCCTGGAATTATAATTCCCAAAGACTACCTTATTTCTCGCCTGAATATGCGGTGCTGGAATGATATTCAAAGACTACTCTTCTCGTAATAATATTATTCCCAGCACCACCTTATTCGAACAGTTCGAAATTTAGGAGTCGTTAGGAGTTTCAATCCATGTCAAGATTTCGGAATTTTGACTCGTCTAGGTCCATCAATGGGTTTCGGTCAAAATCCATTGATGACCCTATTCACCCCATCTTCGATCCAATCCAAGTCCAGTGGCTTTGGGAAGTGGCTATCTGTGTATCGTGTCAAAAATTTCTGATATTAAAGGTTTGATTAGGTTTACACAGCCATATTTCAGAAAATATACCCCGTGCCACGTGACACGTGACCAAAACTGAGAAGCAGGAGGATCAGAACAAAGTTTCGTTGACACAACAACATTTGAAGCTGATAGGTCTTTCAGTCCATGTCAAAATTTCGGAATTTGGACTCATCTAGGTCCATCAATGGGTTTCGGTCAAAATCCACTACTACAGTGTTCCTGGGAATATAATTCCCAGCACCACCTTTTGGTCTCGGCCAACTTGAAATCATACGTGATGCTGGAAATTTAAATCCCGGGACCACTGTGTTCCTGTAAATATAATTGGCAGCACCACTCATTTTTCCACCCAATTCAAAATTGTACGTGGTGCTGGGAATTTAAATCCTAGGCCCAATGTGTTCCTGAGATTTTAATTTCCAAAGACCACTTTATTTCTAAGGGCCAACAGATTTAGGCCGGGAATTAAATTCCCAAAGACCAATTGTATTCTCGTAATATAAATCACAAGACCACTTATTTCGCCAGCTAAATCAGATGTGGTGTTGGGAATAAAATTCCCAGCACCATTGTGTTCCTGGTAATATATATCATAGTACCGGTTTATTTCTCGACCAGTTCGAAATTATACGTGGTGTTGGGAATTAAATTCGCAGCACCACTGTATTCCTGGTAATATAAACCTGCTAGATATAAAAAACCTCCCCTTCCATTCCATTCAATGTCACAACATCAAAACCAAATCATTGTATTGTTAGATTCAAGAATATAATCAACAATATATTATATAACAGTTATTAAAGCTCAACCACAAACAATAATCAAAATTATAGTCACTGTTGATCTTTGGAATGCAGTATCATTTACAAATTAGCAACAACAACAACAACAACAAAGCCTTATCCCACTAGGTGGGGTCGGCTATATGGATCCTTCTACGTCATTGGACTCTATCCTCTACTATATCATCATCTATATTTAAATAAATTTTATCTTATTTTATTGTTGCTAACCAAGTCTTTTTTGGTCTTCCTCTTCCTCGTTTGATGTGTATATTTGGTATAGTTTCACATCGTCTAACGGGAGCATTTATTGGACGTCTAAGTACATGTCTGTACCACCTTAAACGTGTCTCTCAGAGCTTTCCTTCAATAGATGCAACACCAACTTTTTCTCTAATGCTCTCATTTCTTATTCTGTCCATCCTCGTATGTCCACACATCCACCTTAACATCCTCATCTCTGCAACTCTCATCTTTTGCTCATATGCTCGAGTCGTAGCCCAACATTCAGCTCCATATAACATAGCAGGTCTAATTGCCGTTTTGTAGAACTTCCCTTTAAGTTTTAGAGGCACTTTACGATCACATAAAATACCCGATGCTTTCCTCCATTTCAACCATCCTGCTTGTATTCTATGTAAGACATCTCTCTCAATCCCTCCATCATCTTGCAAAAATGATCCTAAATATTTAAAGCTCTCAATTTCAGACAACTCATCATCTCCTATCTTAACACTTGTCTCATTACGTCTAATATTGCTAAATTTAAATTCCATATATTCTGTCTTTACTCTACTAAGCTTAAAACCTTTCACTTCTAGTGTTTCCCACCAAGATTCTAGTTTAGCATTTACTCCTTCACGTGTCTCATCTACTAAAACAATATCATCCAAACAACATGCACCACTGGTAATGTGTCTTGAATGTGTCCAAATGAGTTCTCCATGATTAGTGTAAAAGATAAGGACTTAAAGCGATCCTTGATGTAACCCTATCTTTATTGGAAATGCTTCAGTTAATCCACCTGAAGTCTTCACTCTGGTCGTTACTTCCTTATACATATCCTTAATTAGTTCAATATATGTTACACTAACACCTCTTTTTTCTAAAATTCTCCATATTATTTCTATTGGAACTCTATCATGTTTTTTTCTAAATCAATGAATATCATGTGTAGATCCCGCTTTGCTCTCTATACTTTTCAATTAGTTGTCCGAGAAGATGTATAGCTTCTATCATTGTCGACCTTCCTGGCATGAATCCAAATTGATTTTCGAGAACCATGGTCTCCTTCCTTAATCTTTTTTCTATTACTTTTTCCCAAAGTTTCATGGTATGACTCATTAGTTTAATACCCCTATAGTTTTCACAAGTTTGTATGCCTCCCTTATTCTTATATAAGGAAATTAGGATACTTACCCTCCATTGATCAGGCATCCTTTTTGTTTTCAATATCATGTTAAATAATTTTGTAAGTCATTCAATACCTTGTTTCCCTAGACACTTCCATACCTCTATCGGAATATCATCTGGTCCAACGGCTTTTCCATTTTGCATTCCATTTAAAGCTTGTTCTACTTCTGAAATTTAAATTCTACGATAAAAATTTAAATTTCTATACTCATTTGACCTACTTAAATTACCTAAATTAAGTTGGTCTCCTAAACCTTCATTAAAAAGTTGATAAAAATATCTCTTCCACCGCTCTTTTATTTCTTCATCATTTACTAGTACCCTATTGCATTCATCTTTAATACATCTTATTTGATTAAGATCTTTTGTCTTCCTCTCTCTCACTTTAACTATTCTATAAATGTCTCTTTCCCCTTCTTTTGTATCTAATTTTCGATATAACCGTTCAAAAGTTTCAGTCTTAGCTTCATTCACTGTTTTCTTAGCTTCTTTCTTGGCTATTATATATTTTTTCAAATTTTCCTCATTTTTACAAATATTTAATTTCTTATATGCTATTCGTTTTTCCTTGACTTTCTCTTGCACTTTTTCATTCCACCACCAAGATTCTTTACTTGGTGGTGCATGTCCCTTTGACTCACCGAGTACACTCTTAGCTATTATTTTCAATTTTGATACCATCTTATCCCACGTCGTATTAGGGTCACTGTATATGTCATCTAATACTTGTACTTCTACCTTCTCTTTGAATATATTTAGTTTCTCATTCTTTAACTTCCACCACTTAATTCTAGGGGTCGTGTATATTTTCCTTCTATTAATACTATGTTTGAGGCGTATATCGAATACTACTAACCTATGTTGAGTAGTTAAACTTTCTCCAGGAATAACCTTACAATCTTTACAAATCTTTCTATCTCTCTTCCTAACCATAAGAAAGTCAATTTGTGATTTATTATTTCCACTTTTGAACGTGACTAAGTGTTCTTCTCTTTTCTTAAAAAATGTATTAGCTAGTATAAGATCATATGCTATTGCAAAATCCAATATAGTTTTACCTTCTTCATTTCTTGTTCCAAACCCATAACCCCCATGCACCCTCTCATATTCGTCATTTTTCACTCCGACATGCCCATTTAAATCACCTCCTATTAAAATCATCTCATTTGACGGAATATTTTGTAATACTTCATCCAAGTCCTCCCAAAACTTTAATTTGGTATTTTCATCTAATCCTATTTGAGGTGCATATACACTAATTACGTTTATAGTTTCTTTCTCCACTACTATTTTGAGAGCTATAATTCTATCCTCCTTTCTAATTACTTTTACAAATTAGCAAAATTCAAAAATTACAAACATGCATTGTCATATTGCCACATAAAGTTTTCTTAAATTACATCATGAAGAACTCATCCCTTAAAATTGACACTGAGACATCTATTCTAAATTTCGTCATGTCTGCTTGTTTGAAGTCCATCTTCTCACCATAAAGCAGACATCTCATGTATTGCATCACAAAGAAGGCACAATTATTGCTGTAAAAATGCCATGAACAATTTTATATATCAATTCAAAAGTAAAATTTTCACATTCAATATTTTTCATTTAGTACCTTGCTGCTTGTTGGGGACAATCAGTTGTAATAGAAACCCAATTGTCGATGGGGTAATAAGCTTGTAAACATGGATGAATTACTGCAAGCTCCTTAGATGAATATTCTTTAAATTGGGATACCTATTATTGTACGATGACTAAGTTAACATAACTATTAATTTATAGATACAATGGATGGAATATCCATATTTAAAAAAATTATCTACTCACCACTGCTTCAAAATCAGCTTTTGATCTTCCTCCATATGCAATGGAGTTATAATGATTGAAAGTCATTGCTTTTGTATCAATACACAACAGGTGAAAGTGAGTTTGGTCAGTATTTAGAGGTATAAAAATATATCTAACCTCTCCATCATTCATGTCTGTTTTTATGATTTGTGTTGTGGTAGTCTTCCACGACATTCTTAATGATGACTGCAATTGTGTGCAGAGGAAAATATTTAAACATTTAGTATAACATTTTAAATCGTGAAAATACAAGATAATTTAAGTTCCTTACAATGAACACGGATGAGCAATACACAGACTTATTATATGACCTACATGAAGAGGAGGCCCCCCTAAAAAGAATTGAACAAATTTATCGATAACCTCCCCAACTGTGAAAACAGATCTATTAACTCTAGAATATAAAGAATTTAGAGTTAATGAAAAAGGACCTTCCTCCCAAACATAACCTATAATCGGCCTACAAAAAAATTTAATGGTAAATAAATATTTGCACTTTCTATATTATTGTAATAAAATTTTCAAATGTAATGGTGGATGTAACTACCATACTTTATTTTTTCTAAACTTTTTAGCAAGTAGGTCACATCAACATCTTGTTTTTGTTTTTTTGGCGTCTTACATTTTTTCTTGACATACTATGATACAAAAATTAGATTGGTTATTTAAAAAAATTAATACAAACTAATTTACTTTGTATTCTAACTTACCGCAATGGCTTCCATTCTCATTTGGTTGAGTTTATCAATTATTGCTTCATCCCTCTCAAGATCTTTTTCATCTTCTTCCACAATACAGATAGTATCCCTCGCTTGCAATTCATCCATACCAATTATTTGTTTTCCTTTCTTCCCAACTTCTGCTTCATTTACATTTTTATCATGTTTCCCTTCTAATACCTCAACATCAGAAATTTCTGTCTTTTTCCTTTTCCTTTAAAGAACCAATTTTGCCCACACTGAACTATCAACAGGAGTATCCTTGTAATCATAGCGGGTTCTATCTCATCGTCTTGTTCTGCTGGCAATTGGTTCCGGTTGAGATTGAGGATCAACTTTAGGCTTATTTGATTCAGGCTCCATACCTTCTCTTCCTATAATTTTCATTAGTTCTTTTACCCTTTCAGTTAGTGTCATGTTTTCCATTCTTAACTCTTTTAGTTGTCTCTGATAAACTAAACACGTATGACATTCCGTACTACGGTATTTTTCTTGTATAGTTTTTGATGATGATGTCTCTATTGGATGAGGAGTATTTTCAATATAATAGTCAACCTTATCAAGCAATATAATTTCACTACAGGTAAAGACTAGATCAACAATAACCTATCAAAATATCAACAATTATTTAGATAACGAAAAATAAAATATTTTAAGTTGTGGTCTTTTATTTACCTGTTCAGGTGAGACTTGCTCCAATAAATTCCTCACCTTGCTAATATGTGAAGGAGTTGCCCTCCACTTATTTATTCGTGACCCTTCGATATTGTATGGTCTCTGGATTGAGACATGTTCTAGAAACCAAGTCTGCTCATATCCAAAGTGTTACATACTTATGTGATTATAAAAGACAAAATAAATTAGTAAGAAGGAACTTACAACCAAAAGGCTGGCAAATCCCTTTAGGTAAGGAATTCGGCTTTTGTGCGCAACTGTATTAGTACATGAACATAGATCTCCAATAGTAGACAATTGTGGAGCCATAAATTGATGGATGACTTCAACCCAATTGAAACTATCTATGTTGTCAAAATCATCTACAATATCTATAAGACCTATGAGGACCTTATATATAGTAGTACAGAACAACACACAAGCAAATATATACAAAACATACAACTTACAAAACACCAAAACATCTTCATCTGATTCTACTCTAGCAGAAAAAGTTTTAAGCAAATACTCTAGTCTTGATCTAGTTGGTTTTTTTTGGAGAATTGAGAAATGAAAAGAGCACCTGATGCATTAGTTGAATTTATAGGAACAGAAGCCCCTCTATCTGCAATACCAAGCAAAAGGGACACATCTCTTCTGGTGAAAGCAACTGGCACAGTTGAAAACTTAAAACTTTGACTTGCCGAATCCCAACTTTGAAATATATTGACCAATATGCCACGGATTTGTGGAATGTCTTGTATATTCAAAAAAACAACAAATGGGGTTTATTTAATGATCTCTCTATGCCTTTCATGTAAACAAACAGACGCACGTTGCTTTCCTTTAGCACTTGGACCTCCAAAAAATTTAATAAAGTGGCCTAAAACGCTGGTCCATTGGAGTTTCTTCACACACTCATTTTTTCCCTAACAATTTAGAAATACAAAATTTTTAAAACCTGATTTATTCCTTCATTTTGTAATTGTAAAAAACAAATTAGAGAATCCGCAATGCTTTGCAATAATCCTGTTAAAAAAACTTTAGGGCTCTATTTATCTAATTCAGATACAGATTAAAAAGACCGTCCATTTGTATTTGAATATTTGAAACCATTCCAAAACCATTTAAAATATATGACATACTTCATATTCGACTAAAGCAAGGAATACGACACATACCTTGGCCGGTGAAGGAAAGGTTGAACCAGATGTTTGACTCATTCTGCAATAATGAATGGTAGACAAAAATCTTATGAGATGTACGCCTTTCAACGGAAATCCTAAAACCGAGTAAGAAATGGGTAAAACAGATAGTTAAATGAGAGGACGACACAATATTACCTTGAACCGTCTCGTCGA
Source organism: Wurfbainia villosa (assembly GCA_025175895.1). Taxonomy (NCBI): domain Eukaryota; kingdom Viridiplantae; phylum Streptophyta; class Magnoliopsida; order Zingiberales; family Zingiberaceae; genus Wurfbainia; species Wurfbainia villosa. The sequence goes on from JAKLTH010000216.1 coordinate 70,890, forward strand.
AAATCCTAAAACTCGGAAGCTAACGAAATGACGCTAGACGAAAAATGGAGTCTAAGAAGTTCCAAAGATTTGTGCGCTCGAATATTTTTCGGAAGCAGAAGACACGAAGACGCTAATGTTGTGCCTCGTTTGGACGAGACGTTTGGATGACTTGAGATTTGCAATTGTGACTCTGATGGATGCGAAATCTCTACATTAAAATCACTGTTTGGCGGGAGGGCTATTTTGGCAATTACGCGCGTCATTTGGTAAATCTAAAACCATGTTGCGCTTTTTGAGCAATTCCGAACTTCGGGAGCTGTGTTTGGTAAATTGCCGTTATTTAATTAAAACAATGGCAAAACAAAACAAAAATTAATAATTAGCCTTAATTGCTGATCACATATATTTATTTCTTTATTTATGAGTTTAATATGAGCTCACAAACTTTAATTACGGACATTTTTAGCAATATTTGTTGATAAATGATAACTAATTAACTAACTAATATTACGGTTTAACTCAGCGGGTGACATTTAGACTGGCAAGAGGTAATATAATGAAATTTATAATGTAATATAATTTATATTATATTACTGATTTAATGTATTTAATTAGATGTGTAATATTTGATTAGAAAGATGATTTTTATTTGATGTCTATTATTTTTTAATAAGAAATATATTTTTTATTATTATAAAATAATAAAAATATCTTTATATAATTTCGTCTTAATATAATTAAAATCTTAATCGATTATTTGCGATCGTCATCGCCATCGTCGATCCTCAATTATCGGCCGTCGATAGTTGATCATCGACTGTCAGTTGTCGGGCGTGTTAGTGCCTATAAGATTCACATATTTCTACAATGATATGATATTGTCAACTTTGAGCTTAAGTCCTCATAGTTTTATTTTTGAATTTTATCCAAAAGGTCTTATATCAATAGAGATATCTTTTCATCTTATAAGCACATGCTCTTTTTCATGTCTTACCAATATGAGACTTTGATTGTATTCTCAATACCCTCAAGTCTATCCATCATTGAAGGACATCCTCTGCTTGATGTCCGATCCTCAATCCGCCAGGACTTCCTGCCAACTGTTTGGTCCTCCCGACTCAGTTGGATTTCTTGCCAGTTGTTTAGCTCTTCTAGCCCAACTGAACTTTCTGCCAATTGTTCGGTCCAATCCAGTGTATAATGTTTGGTTCTCTTGATCCGGACATGAGAATTCAATTTCTTTCGTTCGAGGTTTATAGCTTGACATGTACCATGACTCTGATACCAATTGTTAGTGTCTGTAAGATTCACATATCTTCACAATGATATGATTTGTCCACTTTGGGCCTAAGCCCTCATGGTTTTATTTTTATATTTTACTCAAAAGGTCTCATACCAATAGAGATATCTTTTCATCTTATAAACACATGATCTTTTTCAATGTTTTACTAATATGAGACTTTGATTGTATTTTCAATACTCTAACATGCCATTGACATCGATCGTTGGTTGCCAACCCTTGGTCTTCGATCGTCGAGTGTAGGTTGTCGACTATCGATTGTCGATGGTTACCGATCATCGATTGTCGTTCGTCGAATGTCGATTATGGATGGTCGATTTGATCGATAAAATGAGAGTTAAAATTAAAAATATTTTTGACATTTTTTAATTTTGTAATTCAAATTACAATATTTTATTATATTTTATAATTTAAATTATATTATATTATAATTTTAAAATGGTATCGAATAAAATAATTAATCGCGCAAAAAAAAAAAAAAAACCCTCACCAAACGTAGCCGGGATGAGTAAAAAGCGAAGGGTGCACCGTGCACGTTGCAAGTTCCCGTCAAATACGTATAATTAAACACCGACTCGTGGAGACGACGATAAGGAACATGCTCGCCTCACGCTCTCCTCCTGCATTAGCTCCTGCTCCTCACTCTCCCTTCAAGCTCGGCAATGGAATCGTCGTTCCCCTGGAGAAAATTCGATCGTTCGGCGTATTTCCTACCCAAAGGCCGAGACTTGAGGCTTTATTCCCCTCGTTTCCGTTGCCCCGCCGCCTCTTCTTCCCCACGGTTTCCGCCTCAGTTTGGGACTTCCTGACGGGTGGCAATGTCGCCCAAGAAGCCTCCATGTCCGTCCGCCGAGGCATGCAGCTCTTCAAACAGGTACCCGGTCGCTATTCCTAATTCCTCTTTTGCCGTGTTTGACCGGCGCAACGCTTTCGGTGCGTCACTGATCCCTAGGCGCCGTCGTAATGGGCAGGGAGATGTCGGTGGGTCGCTGGTTGAGTTCGATCGAGCCATTGAATTGGACCCGCGGCAGAAAGCATGTATGTGATTAGGGTTCTTTCATTTCGTACACTTGCTCCCTTATCTCCATTTTCGTCTGGTTTGATGTCCACGATATTCTTTTTTAGATCTCTGGCAGCGCGGATTGTCTCTCTATTACGCGAATAGGTATCATATTTGTCCAAAATTGCATCTTTTACATGTCAACAGGCAACTATTTGCTATTTGTGAATTATTTCAAGAAAGTTTGGAGCTTGGTGGAAGAGTTGTCGGACTAACGAACTGAGACTATGGATTGGCTTATTTATGGTTGCAATAAGAAAGATGAAGAGGTTTTATTAAATGTCTTTTTAGCTTTATTATTATTATTATTTTGTGTTTGTAGATTTGAGGAAGGTGCAGAACAATTCAGGTTGGACGTTGCAGCAAATCCTAATGACACTGAGGAATCCATTTGGTGCTTTCTTTGTGAAGCTCAGCTTTATGGGCCTGAGGAAGCTCGGAAAAGGTTTTTAGAGGCAAGTTTAAAGCTTCATTGCATCGATTCAATTCTCAGGTTTCATCCACTGGAATCACGGTAATCTTGAACTGAGTAAAATGGATCAGATTCTTAAAGTATGAGTAACCAGATATAGCGTTAGTACCTGGAATAACCATTTTCAGCAAGGGAAACTGTAGAAGTCTTACCGCAATTGCCTCTTCAAGATGTTCTTATCTGCAAATATAAGCTTCTACTGATATCAATAATTTTGATACTGTTTTAGCTTCATTTTGAGTTTGTTCAGAGACATTTTTTGCAGGTAGGTCAAGATCCACGGCCTGTGATGCGGGAAGCATCTGATATGTTCAAAGATGGTGGAGATCCAGAAAAGGTTTGCCTAGAATTTCACTGGCTTGCTCAATCATCTTTTGCAGCATAGTCTATGATTCATTTTTCAACTCCATCTTTCCTGATTTCCAGTCTTCTATGTGATATGTTTTTAATTAACTGTGGATAAGGATGGATTTGCAATTACAAGTAATACTAATCTTGCTCTGAACTGAATTGGTTTTTGAAAGATCCAAACCAGTGCATCCCCTGTGATCCTGTTAACCTTACTCAAACAATCAAGCAGCATGCATTTGGTGACTGAATGGTTAGTTTAAAATTTCCATCCTTATGACATTGCCTTGGCAACTGGATTATTGTATTTATCAAATAATCGAGTAGGTAGGCTAGACTGATGCAGTTTTGAACTTGTCTCATTGTATATCAAGAGATACAATTAACTAAGCAGTTAATAATCACCAAATGAGGGTCATATTACAATGGCATGAACAGACCAGGAAACCATACCTTACACCATAAGGTTAAGAAACTGACTACATCTTTCGTGAGAGGGAAAAAAAAAACAAACAAAAAGATCAGTATGTAATTTGTCAGTATGCATGCATGGAGAACATGGACACAATTTTATAGTTTTCTTCCAACTGTAACATCCATGCGATGCTGCATCATTTAGGAAATATCAAGTGTAGTCACTTCTCTTGGAAATGCAAGAATAAAAAGGTCAGATTTTTGGAATCTGAACTATTTTTGTAAACTTGCATTTAGTATAACACACTGAAATCTCAGACATCTATATATGCTTATATTCTTGGATGACTGCAGGAGCCCCTGCTGTTTCTATTTGTCTCATGAGTGCTAAAATTTCAACTGAGTGTTAGTTTGTGATCACCACACACGAGCATGGATAATTCAAAGCTAACATGACTCCACCACTATTTATATTTGTTTCTTTTGGGCTAACATTCGAATTAAGTGTTAGCTTGTCATCACTGTATATGAGCATGAGTAATTCAAATCTACATGACTCCGCCACTACTTATATTTGTTTCTTTAGAGCTAACATTTGAATTAAGCGTTGGCTTGTCATAATTCAAATCCACTTCTCTTATCGCCATAATACATATCTGCATCTTCTCCAGTTTTTAGAGAACTTCATTAATGGCCCAGACAACGAGTACTTCTATGCTTCTCTATATGCTGGCCTTTATTATGAATCTCAGGTATGCGATCATAAAGCATTTCTTGTAAAGTTCTTCAAGTTTCTCTACCCAAGTTGCTTATAGTAGAGCTAACGGACATACCATATTAAACCTAAGTTGTTCTGCAAGACCATAACCTGATTCTTCTCTTCTAGTTTGTGGATCACTGCCTTGAGTTGCTAAGACAAAGGAAGTTCACTGTTTTTTAGCCATTAAAAGATTAATGGCTAGCAGTCACCGCCATAATCAATTGGTATAAAACCCTGTTTTTCCCCAGTCACACAGAACCAACACAATCACAGTGCGTTAAGTTGAACTGACGATTATGCACACCGTTCACTTTCCCCAGCTGTGTAGGTCTCTTTATGTAACATAACACATTTGAAGATGATCATGAGTTTTACCGCATGTAGAACGATATGGATTCAGCAAGGCGGCACATCGTTGCGGCGTGCCAAAGCACTTACGGGTCAAGGTTCATGTACTTATCCGAGTTCATGCACTTCAATATGGTGTTTTTCTTGATTGATCACTCGGTTAGGTGATCTTATTCCTCTGCTCAGATCAAATGACTACATGGCTGCACTCGCCAAGGTTCACTGCGGTTGCAGGGGCTGGAGCAAAAGCTGAAAGCTCTTTCAATTTCAAAGCCTATTCACTCGTGTATGTATCTATCCAAAGGGGAGAAGAAAAGGACTCTTTTTTTTTTTTTAACAGAATGAAATTGTAAGTTCAAAATAGTTATCCAGTGGTCTAACACAGTTTGGTCGGATCCCAATCTTTTTGTGTTGTGCTTGCCTTGTAAGGTTATATGCTTGTGCTCGTCGGCCTGACCCACAAGTTATTCTAAAGGTCCTGGACATATGAGTTCTATTCATGGTTAATTTTGATATAAAATTTTGTTTGAGGTTTTATATAAAGGTTCTAATAATATTAAAAAATTTTATGCTCTCGACGATCACTCCAAAAGATCTGGTCCAGCGTTAGCTCTGGATCGACCTATGTGCCTATAGAAAATATTTTTATATGGCAAATCATGTTTTTTATTCTTAAATATTTTATTTTATTTTGAAAAAAATATACAATTTTTTATTTTACCATAATGGGACAAATGAAATTTAGAACTTATATAAATTTATGAATTTGAAAGGTTAAAGTGAAATTTTATCTTAGCTTAAAGGTATTAAGTTCAATAAACAGAGAAATCATCTTTAATATTTGCATAATTTTCCCGATAATTTTGTCCCAGTTTGTTATGGGCCTTGAATGGGCCTGTTTGGACGTGATCCAGAGGCCCAATTAAGCGCTCTTCTTGTTCATATATTTATATTTTTAATTTTCGTACCCAATTCGCGTTTCCTCTTTTCGTCGTCGTCGTCGCCGTCGCCGTCTTCTTCTGATTGCTGGAGACCGAAGAACCAGATTAAGGCGATTGAAACAGATTTACAGTCGCGAAGGAAACCTAATAGGAATGGTTCGTTCTCTCTTTATCGTCCTTTAGTTTCTTAGTGTTTGCTTTCTTAATTTAAGATTAGGGCGAAGATTTCTTCTTTTCTTCGTATCGTACAACCGGGGGTGTATGATGAATCTATTCATCAGTCTAGAAGTTCATATCTCTAATTCCTGAGTTTGCAACTTGAGCCTGTGTGTGAAGGATTACCTTCAAATTTTCTAAGTCGATGATTTCTTTGTATACCGTCAGTATATACGAAACGCGAAGAACCAGGTTACCAACACGAACCTTTGATACGATTTAGATACAATTACTTTTGAAACATGATGAAAAAGAACGTATCAAAGTTCAGGTTTTGTCGGTGTAGTTATCTTTGGTTAGTGACGGTCTTTGGAAGAAAAATTTCCTTTCTTGTCTGATGGGTCAATATATAGTTGGTTTTGACACCACATTTGTCCAGGGTACAAACATTTTTATTAATTACTAAGTTACTTATTGAATTGTTCACTAGATTTTAACAACTTGCGTTTTTGTAATGACAGATTAACTTTGTACTTCTAATTAGTCGTCAAGGAAAAGTTAGATTGACCAAATGGTATTCTCCATATTCTCAGAAAGAAAGAACTAAGGTATAGATTATTTTACTTCAGATTTCTGTTTCATATGTTAATTGCATGTTTCAGTTCGTTAAGTTTTTCTGCTAACTGTTGTCCTGGCTGCAACGTCTGTATGTGAATAATTTTTTTTTTTCACTCCTTTTCATTTCCTTTAGAGCATGCATATTTTTTGGAGGTCTAGGAAATAGTAATACTTTGTTGATCGCTGGAAAAGGTAAATTTGAACTTTCATGTATCAACATTGGCTGTTGAGAATGCATTTGCTTTTTGTTTTCTTGTGTTTCTGGTGCTCTTGTCTTTCATTCATGTCCTAAATTTTCTTGAATTACTGGAAATGGAAAGAATAATATAATTTGTTTAATATCATCATTTTAGCTTATTGTTTGCAGGTTAATTTGCATTATGTGGCTAAACTGTGACACTGTACTACCATTTTTTTTTGCCAATTATTTCATGTCAGTGCTCGATATTGAATCCTTTTCATACTGAAGAGTGATTGTCGAAGTCCACCTGGTGTTTTAGTGGATTGGTTCCTGTTTTTGGTTACTTTTTTTTCAGGCACTGATGATTCCTATAGATGAGTAGCGATTTCTGTTAGTTCACTAATTGGAGGCTTATGGTGAACCTGATGATTCCTGTGGACCTTTACATTTATTTTTGGTTAAAAACTATGTCAATTTCATCCTTGTTTAAGGAGTTGATTGGTTGTCCTCATTTAACTTCAATTCTGTTCCTGTTTAGTTTTAATTTGTTTGCTGGATTTTGCTAACATATTTGTCCTGTCCATGGGCCTTGTTTGGTATTTGTAGTCCACTGCATTAGTTGTGATTAGTAACCTGGGAGTCATACTAGGCTGTGAAATTTGGTGTGGACTCTGGATGGCCAAGATGTTTTGTTCCATGATCTATTGTGAACCTGAATACGTTAGTCAGTACAACTTATAATCTAGTTTTATCTAATTTATTGGATATGATTTTTATTGATCAAACATGCACTGAATTTCCACTACAAACAAAGTCTGGTTTCCCTTTCATGCTACATCTACTGTTCTGATCTCTACTATAGATTGACATTAGCTTTAGCCAATCATTCCTGTGTTAGATATCACAAGATGTTCATTCTATTGTTGTTTATGAGTTATTGGCTCCACACTATTTCATTCTCTTGTTGGTCTATAACTTTCAAGTATTCTATCAGCAAGGTTTACCATATAGGACTCACACCTTTTTTCTATTTTTTGGTTCCAAGTAGCATATAGATGCTGATTCATTTATTGAATTTGATAAATTCATCATGCTTGTACTTAATCACTTGCACTTATTTAAAAAAAGGTCATCCATGAGCTTAGTGGACTGATTCTTTCACGAGCACCAAAGCTTTGCAACTTTGTAGAGTGGAGAGGATATAAGTTGTGTATAGAAGGTAACATTGTGTGTGTGCATTTTCTATTGTTTGATCTGGTGTTTATTCGTTGTTTTATGAAGTCAACTTTACTACTTTTAAAATGTTTTGTCCCTGACATGCACAATATTATTTACAGATATGCAAGTCTTTACTTCTGCATGTGCATTGATGCAGATGATAATGAATTAGAAATACTTGAAATTATTCATCATTTTGTTGAGATACTGGATCGATACTTTGGCAGTGTAAGTTATTTTGTCTAATAGATTGTATTTTAGAGCAAAAGAATTGTTCACAAATCAAATCATGAAACTTCATATTTCCTTATTCTCAGGTATGCGAACTGGATTTGATATTTAATTTTCATAAGGTATTTTGTTTAATGATGCAGATGGTCTTTTAGCCATCACTTGTTCTTTTGTTTATATCTTCTCTACTGTTAATTGGGCAGGCATACTACATATTGGATGAAATTCTCATTGCTGGTGAACTTCAAGAATCGAGCAAAAAGACTGTTGCTCGTCTTATAGTTGCACAGGTATTTGTAACCTTAATGCCTTGACAATAAGTTTAAAAATATGATGGGACTAATGGAACAACAACAATCAAACTTTATCCCATTAGATAGGGTCGACGATATGGATCCTCTTATGCCATTGGACTCTATCCTCTACTATATCATCATCTATATTTAAATAAATTTTATCTTATTTTATCGTTATTAACCAAGTCTTCTTGGGTTTTTTCCTTTCTCGTTTGATTTGTATTTTTATAATAGTTTCATATCACCTAAATGAGTTATTTATCGGTCATCTAAGTACATGTCTATACTATCTTAAATGCGTCTTTTGGAGTTTTTCCTCAATAAGTGCAACTCTAAATTTCGCTTTAATATCCTCATTTTATATTTTATCCATCCTCGTATATTTACACATCCATCTTAACATCCTCATTTCTACAACTCTCATTTTCTGCTCATGTGCTCAAGTCAAAGTCCAACATTCAACTCCATATAACATAGCAGGTCTAATTGTCATTGTGCAAAACTTTCCTTTAAGTTTTAAAAGTACTTTCCCATCACAAAGAATATCTAATTGTCTCCTTCATTTCAACCATCTTACTTGTATTCCCTGTAAGACATCTTTTTCAATTCCTTCATCCTTTTGCAAAAATGATCTTAAATATTTAAAACTTTTAATTATAGACAACTCATTATCTTCTAACTTAACAATTGTCTCATTGTATCTAACATTACTAAATTTAAATTTCATATATTATGTCTTTACTCTATTGAGTGTAAAATTTTTTACTTCTAGCGTGTCCTTCCAAGATTCAAATTTAATATTCAGTTCTTCACATATCTTATCTACCAAAATAATATCATCTGTAAAAAAACATGCATCATGATATCATATTTTGGTTGTCCCTAGTGAGTTCATCCATGATTAGTATAAAAAGATAAGAGATTTAAAGTTGGTCCTTGATGTAACTCTATTTTGATGGGAAATGCTTCGATTAATCTTCTTGGTATTTTCATTCTTGTCATTGAATCCTCATACATATCCTAATTATTTTAATATATATTACATTGACACTTTTTTTCTAGAATTCTCCACATAATTTTCCTTCGGACTCTATCGTAAGTTTTTTCAAAGCCAATAAATATCATATGTAAGCCTTGCTTTTGTTCTCGATATTTTTCAATTAATTGTTTGAGATGATCTATAGCTTCTATTGTCAATTTTCTCGACATAAATTTGAATTGATTTTCAGTCATCATGGTCTCCTTCCTTATTCTTTTTTCTATTAATTTTTTTCTATAGTGTCATGGTATGATCCATCAATTTAATACCCTTATAATTTGCAAAATTTTATATGTCTCTTTGTTTTTATATAAAGGAACTACAGAACTTATTCTCCATTATTCAAATATTTTTTTCGTTTTCAATATCAAGTTGAATAACTTTGTAAGCCATTCAATACCTTTCTTGCCTAGGCACTTTTATATCTCTATCGGAATATCATCTAATCCAACTACTTTTCTATTTTGCATTCTATTTAAAGTCTGTTTTACTTTTGAAGGATAAATTCTATGGTAAAAATTTAAATTTCTATACTCCCTAGACCTACTTAAATTACTTAAGTTAAATTGACCATCTAAACTTTCATTATAAAATTAATAAAAATATCTCTTTCATCGCTCTTTTATTTTCTCATTGTCCGATAGCACCCTATTGCATTCATCTTTAATACATTTTACTTGAGTAAGATCTCTAATCTCTCTCTAGCTTTAACTATTCTATAAATGTCTTTTTCTCCTTCTTTTGTATTTAGTTGTCGATATAAACGTTCAAAAGTTTCATTCTTAATTTTACTTATTACTTTCTTAGACTATTTCTTAGCTATTGTATACTTTTTAAGAATTTTCTCATTCTTACAAGTGTATAAGACCTTAGCCTTTTGTTTTCCCTTCATTTTCTCTTGTATTTTTTCATTGCACCAGTAAGATTCTTTACTTAGTGGTACATATTCTTTTGACTCACCTAGTAGATCTTTGATTACCATTTTTAATTTTAATGTTATTTTATCTCATGTCGTATTTGAGTCATCTTGTATCTCTTCTAATATTTGTACTTCTATCCTCTCTTTAAATATATTTTGTTTCTTATCTTTTAACTTCCATCATTTAATCTTAAGAGTCATACATATTTTTCTTCTATTAATACTATACTTAAAACACATATCCAACATACACACCTATGCTGGGTAGTTAAATTTTTTCTGGTAATACCCTTATGGTCTTTATATATTTTTCTATCCTTCTTCATCAATTCTCACTTTTAAACGTGACTAAATGTTACTCTTTTTTTTTTAAAAAACGTATTAGCTAGTGGAAGTTCATATGCTATCACAAAATCTAATATAATTTTTCCTTCTTTATTGCTTATTCTAAACCCATAATCCTCATGTGCTCTAATAAATACCTCATTTTTTATTCCTACGTACCCATTTAAATCTCTTTATATTAAAATCATTTCGTTTGATGAAATTCTTTATAATACATCATTTAAATCTTTTCAAAACTAGTTTTAGCATCTCTATCTAATTCTACTTAAGGTGTATATATATTAATTATATTAATAGTTTCTTTCACTATCATTGTTTTAAGAGCTATAATTTTATTCTCTTTTCTAATTACTCATGCTACATCATTATAATAAGGTATCTATAATAATAGCTACTTCATTTCGTGTTTTATTTTTTTCTGTATACCATAATTTAAAATTTGAGATCTTTATCATCTTTGCCTTCTCTCTTACTCATTTTATTAATTGTAAATACAGAATATTAATTTTTATTCTAATCATACTATCTATTTTTTTTCATTTTTTTACCGGCAAGCATTCCTATATTTCATATTCTAAATCGTAGACAATCAATTTTTCTATAATATTTATTTTTATCCAATTTATGATGTGAGAACTCTTGCATATTTAATACTACTCTTAAGTTCTCATGGAGATGTAATGATCCTTGTTGAGATTCCGAGGAACACCCTAACATTAGCACAATATCTTGATGAATCCATTCATTGAAATTTATCGAAGTTCAATATTGACTGACAACCTAATACAACTCTTCCCTTTTCTCATCCGGGACTAATGGAAATAAGCTTGTTTTGTAACACTCAAAAAATCTTACAGTCAGATTCAACAATAGGCTACTTAAACCAATAAAGTTGTTGACTGCGACATAACTTTTGTTTTTAAGGTACAAAACAGTCATCCATTTTAGAAGCATGTACTCTAGTAGTTGAAGACCAAATACCATTATGAAGGATACAAATATGTTAATTAGTCACTTTCATAATATAGTTTGGCATTTGAGACAAGTGGTTGGCAATCGACTTTAACATTGACCTCATTAGGTGAGTCAGGGTTACAATCTTGTCTCGATCGATTTCCTAATAGCCTGAGCTTTTGGATAAGGGGTCAGCCAATCAACTATGACAACCTCGTATAATAGGAGTGGTCACAATTGAGCTTATTGCTCGATACATAAAATTTTCAAAACTAAAAGCTGATCCAAATCGAATCAATGGCTAACTGACTCGATTCTTTTCCAGTTTTTTGTTTTAAACTAGACAATAAAAATAACATATTTTATTTTACTTGCTACTAACAAAGTGATAAATCAAACTATCTGTAATGTTATGTTCGATCAACTTTGCTACCGAGATCACATGTATATAGAATATGGCAAAATATGGGTCTGGTTTTATTGGTTTACTAGAGTTCCGATTCAAAACCAAATGGAGATAAAATTCTTTTGCTCAAACTAAACCCAAACTAATATAAACCAAATCATTGTTCAGGTCGATTCAATCCAAGTTAGTTTTAGTTTTTGGTTTTGGATGTATTTTATCTGTGATGATTGATGAGTGCGACTACATGAGAGTGGATTTAGTGAAGAAAGGAAAAGTTATTCCGACTTTGACTACCAGTTTAAATGCATATCCTGTATCCTGCTATATTAGTTTCACATTAACAAGACCAAGGCCATCTTGAGGACGATTTGCAGAGTGTTCTCTAAACAAGTTTGCAATTTTTCAGTCAGTTGGGATTTGGCCAGCAAGTCTCAAGACGCACATCAGATGCATTCTCATAAATCTTCAAAGAACCTTTTCTATCCTGTAATCTCATTTTCATTAACAATAGGATTTTCTTTTGCTAGGACCAACTGGTGGAAGCTGCCAAGGAGCAGGCGAGTTCGATAAGCAACATGATTGCACAAGCTACCAAATAGAGTTCCTGCAGTCTTTGTAAGACCTATCAAACATGATTGTCCTCTATCATGCCCATCGATTTAGATCCCTTGCTTTACTATATGTTTTAGATGATATGACACGAGCTTGATTTGCTTAACAGCTTGTAGAAACTGCACTTAATGTTCAATCAGATTGCCAAATAAATAGTTAAAAAAGACGACGACGACGACGACGATGACGACAACAAAAATTACTAGATTACGAGAAGGTAAAAAATAGAAGACCATAGCAAGGTGTTACTTCCACTTCTCTCTTGTTTGTTTGTGTCGTGAGATTCTTTGTCCCAGAAACCAACTGCTTGGTGGCTAAATAAGAGAATATTTAGGCCCCTTTCAATCTGTAAGAATTCTGACTTCAAGCCTCTTATCTAAAAGCCAGAAAATTCAGGCTCTCGCACATTCTACCTAAAACTATGCTAAAATTTGTAGGATCGTAGTGTTCCGAGAGAGAGAGTGAATCTCAAAAGTTATAAAAATTTTATCATCAAAGCTTTTGTAGGTGAGGGAAGATAACAACATTTGAATATCTTAGTCAATATATTTTCGGAGCTGGTCATCTATTACTTTTATAAGTCTCTTTCAGTCGATTCGAACTCCCTCTAGTCAATTCTAAATTAGTCTATTGATTTGGTACATCGGCCTTCTCAGTCGATTAGACCTGGTCCAGTCGACTCTAGGCCATCTGGCTCTGCATCGAAAAATTTACCTTTTCAGTCGTCTGGACCTCTCTAGTCGACTGGAGCTTTTGTCATCTTGGTCGTCAAATTTTCGATTGATTATCAACTTATCTTGCCAATTAGGTATCCAGTCGATTGGACCATACACAGTCGACTGGACTTCAATCGATTGGTCCCTTGTAAAACAAGATTAGCAAAACATACACTATGAAATGTAATGACAGTAGTAATATTGTTCGATCTCGACTTCTTAGTTCTACGTGGACTATCTGTCATATTGATGCTTAGCTTTGTTCCCACCTGAGGATTCGGCTTCACCTCTTCACTCGAGGTTTATCTGCTGACTGTCCAGTCGGACTTACCATGCTTGACATCCGATCTGATCCATTAGGACTTTTGTCAGCTGTCAGGTCTCCCTAACTCAGTTGGTCTTCATGTCGATTGTCCGGTCTCCTGACCCAATCGGCCTTCATGTCAGATGTTTTGTCCACTCGACCCATTTGGATTTTATGCTTAGTGTCCGATCTAGAGCTGTCAAACGGACCGATCCATGGCGGTGCGGGTCAATCCGTCGTAAACCCAATATTTAACGGAGAAAGGCGGGCCGACCCGCCATCTCGACGGGTTGAGCAATTTCCAACCCAACCCAAGGCGGGTTGCGGGTTAAGCGGGCCAACCCGCGGGCCACATAAATTTAAAAAATATATTTAAAATTACTGAGGTGTTGAGGGATTGAGGTAATGATCTGTAAGATAGATAGAGTACCATGATTAAAAAAATAAGTATTTGAAGTAACTAAAATCTTATAATTAAGATTCAATTATCGACTTACAAAATTGAGTATCGATATTTTTTATTCGTTTCCATTGTTCCAAAATATTCAAATCTTGATAATATGTAAATGTAAATTTTTGCTCTTTCAAATAGAGATTCAATTGAGATTTTTTAATCTGGGTAATTATTTGATTTTGATATGTTATTATTTCCTATATTGATTAGAATAGTAGTGACAAGATAATAAAAAATAATTAGAGTATAAAAAATATTTTGTTTTTTACTCTTAACTTCTTTTATACTTTGTTGAGGTGTATATGTGATAGAAGAATATTGAAATGGTGAAAAACTTATCTTTTGACATTTCTCAACCCGCGGGCCAATCCGTCCCACGGCAGATCAACCCGTCTAGACCCGCAACCTGCGCGGGTCGCTCCGTTTAGGCCCGCCAAAATGACGGATTGATAAAAGTTCAACCCAATCCGCTTAAATTATTTGGCGGGGGCGGGCCTAACCCAACTTGACAGCTCTAGTCCGATCCTCCTGATCTGTCAAGACTTCTGCTCAGCATCCGATCAATACGACCTACTAGGACTTTCCATGTTTTGTCTAGTATTCGATTTGCCTGACCTGCTAGGGCTTTCCTATTAAGTTTGCACACTTAACATTCATATCAAAATACAAGTAAATTCTAACTTTAATTTATGGTTCATACATCAAAACTAAGGAGTGATGTTCCATACATCAATAATCTCTCCCTTTTTAATATATGCCAATGCATCGCTTAAAGTTAAGAGATTCAAATTGCAGTGTATCAAATTCAACATATAAAAGTAATGCATCAAGCTAAATATATAACATTTAGGTTCATATGCATAACATTTAAGTTCATATGCATGAAATGTAAATGTTTCCTTTAAATATTAATTTTAAACCTCTCTTTCTTTGACATACATCCAAATATTATTATTTTTCAAATGTCAAAATTCTAGGTGTGAGAATTTCAGTCAATAAGTGAGTTTAAAGTATTAGCTTGCAAAATAAGGAATAAATTTATGAAAGTTACTTAAATATTTTACTTCATAAATATTTCAAAGTACTTGAGCATTTCGACATAACTAATCATTTCAGAGTACTTAAGCTTTTCAATCTAGGTTTTTTAAAATAAGCTAAGTCATATAAGATTATTAACTTGCTTTTGAAAATGTGTATTTTCCAAGTATATAATTGTTTCAAAATTATAAAGTACAAGAAGATTTTTAAAATTTTGAAAACACTTTATAATAAATTTTCTCCCCCTTAATTCAAGGTTTTCTCAAAACTCTATTTTTGAAAATTATTTAACTATATCAACACACTCTCTCAAGTTTTTCAAAAGTACTTAAATGTTTCAAAATATTTTTTTAAAATATTTTTTTATTAAAATAATGATTAAAAATCTCAAAATTTTGAAAGAATCTAAATGTTCAAAAAAATTTCCCACTCAATAAAAATTAGAGTTCTTGAAAATATTTAAAACTCCTCCTTAAATGAAATTAAAATATTTAAGGCTCCTCCTAATTCAAGCTTTAATAATTTTGAATTTTCAAAACTTCCTCTAAATTTAAGTTTTTAAAATTTCAAATTTTAAGGTAATGCAAATAAAATAGGAAATGTCCAAGAAATTCTTATTCTTAAAATTTGGATTTTATCTTGAGACTTTTAAGACATTTTGAGGTTTTTTCAAAAGTATCAAAACTCTCCCTCAGTATATTCGTTTCACAAACTTTTGAATTTTATAAATTCTCCTATACATCAAAACCTAGGTAGTATTTCTGGTGCATTTTAAACTTGGAATTAGTCTTTTAAGAGTTTGTTCTCTTTTTTATTAGTTTGAAAATAATTCATATTAAAATATATTTTATAGATTTTCGAAAATAATCTTCAAGATAATTTTTCATTAAAGATTTTAAATATAGATCTTATCATGATTTGTTTAGGTTTTAAAAAATATTTTAAGTTTAGACTTAGCTTTTCAAATTTAGACAAAGTTAAGTTTTGTAAAAGGTTGCAATCGCCAACTTAGCGGCTCCCATCGACTTGTCCCACAATCATTATGAGAGAGGTAAATTGTGGAGGACCCTTTGGACCTTGATGTGTTGGCCAAAGGCAGTGGGGGATCATCTGAGCCTATGGAGGGGTTTTAGATATTCCTCCGAAATCGATCCATGTCAATTCTGCAAACGTCATATTGTCCCAACCAACGCTTTATCCCCGTAGAGATAAAGCTAAGTTATTTAGAAAGGAAGTTGTTTGAGTATCAATTAACTAATCATTACTTTGATTGATAAGTCCAATTTATTAAGTTCAAGTGAATTAGTTGAGTTATTTTTTAACCTTTTAAATTTCTCTTTCCCCTTTAAGAATATTTCTCACAAATCTTTTAGACTCCTCTAAATTCTTGATCTCCCTTTAGAATGATGCTTTTCAACATTAGTTTTTCAAAAATATTTTAACTCTCTTTAATCTCATGCTTATGTCCCTTAATCATGTATGTAAGTATGATAAAAATGTAATATATCTTAAGGACTTTCTAAACATGGATCCTAAAGATATATTGAATACATGAATGTTTGAATAATGCTAAATTAACTCTCTTTAAATTATGTTGATTTACTTAGGATTAAGTTGATGAGGGTTGAGTTGATTAGTATTGCGTTAGAGTTGAATTAGGATTATATTTAATTTGATTAGGGTTGAATTGAGTTAAGTAGAGTTGAATTAGAATTGAGTAAAGTAGAGTTTGAATTAGTGGAGTTGTTTAGAATTGAATTTATTAAGTTGAGTTTGCTAGAAGTAAATTGATTAAGTTGAGTTGTGTTAATTTGATTGAGTTGATTAAGTTATGTTGAGTTGATTTGATTTGAGTTAAATTGAGTTTAATCATCTCGTCCAATCTAGATTTTCAATACACATTAATCTTATGAGTTTTGTGAGATGAAGATTCATTTTTATCTTGATTAACTTTAATGAAAAAATTTCAAAGTCGGGTTCACAACCCTAGTCGGGTTGCTATTCCAAAGCTCGTAGCTTTTCGAGAGCTATCTCGATAGACAATTCACTAAAGAGCCCTCTGATTCAAAACTCTCGAACACGGAGGGTGTTGCTTTTACAAAAATGAGATTAAGGTAACAAGCTATCTTTTTCCTACAATTTAAGTACAATAAGCAACAAATAATTACACAAATAAATATACTGACACTTGAAGTTTAGAGATGATGCTTAAGGTGTAGATCTCGCAGAGTGTTGGCGTATCAAAGCTTTTGTAGGTGAGAGAAGATAACAATAACACTTGAACGTCTTAGCCAATATATTTTCGAAGCTGATCCTCTATTACTTTTATAAGCCTCTTCCAGTCGACTGAAACTCTCTTCAGTCGACTCTAAATCATCTCGTCAATTTGGTACATCGGTCTTCCTAGTCGACTGGACCTGGTCTAGTCCACTCCAGGTCATCTGGCTCTGCATCGGGAAATTTGCCTTTTCAGTCGACTGGACCTCTCCAGTCAATTGGAGCTCTTGTCATCTCGATCGTTAGATCTCTGATCGATTACCAACTTATCTTGTCAACTAGATATCCAGTCGAATGGATCATACGCAGTCAACTGGACTTCAATCGACTAGAATCTTTTTAGTAGACTAATCCCCTGCAAAATAAGATTGACAAAACATACAATATGAAATGTAATGACACTAGTAATACTGTCTGATCTCGATTTCTTAGTCCCATGCGGACTATCCGTCGGATCGACGTCTAACTTTGTCTCCACCTGAGGAATCAACTTCACTTTTTCACTCGAGGCTTATCTGCCGACTGTCCAGCCGGACTTACCATGCTTGACATCCGATCTGATCCACCAGGATTTTTATCAGCTGTCCGATCTCCCTAACCCAGTTGGTCTTCATACTAATTGTTCGATTTTCTGACTCAATTGGTCTTCATGTCAGATGTCTGGTCCACTCGACCCATCTGGACTTCATGCCTAGTGTCCGATTCTCCTAATTTGTCAAGGTTTCTGTCTAGTATCCAGTCAATACGATTTACTAGGACTTTTCATGCTTTGCATAGTATTCAATTTGTCTGACCTACTAGGATTTTCCTATTAAGTCCGTACACTTAACACTCATATGAAAACACAAATAAATCCTAATTTTAATTTATGATTTATACATCAAATCAACAAAAATTATCAATTCACTCTTTGTAATGATTCATTTAGGTTAATTTTGGTATGAGTTCCATACAGATGTTTATAAAACTGTTTGGTGAAATAGTTGGTCAACTAAAAATTTATCCTTTTCATATTTTGGCTGCTCGTTGTGTAGTTTTTTCTTCTCCGTAGTCCTTTGGAATTAAAATAAAATTATTTTCGGTCAAGCCTTTTGCTTTCCAAGTGTTGTTGCACAAGGCCTCCTTTGTCAATCTTTTTGTGCCTAACAAGAAAAAACAAACGCAGGCCAAGTTCTCGTGATCTCCTTGCATCATATGTAACATGCTCATTAGTCTTCTGTAATTTGTTGACTAATAAATTAAAATAGCTACTAATCGTCGTTGTTTTGTATCATTTGGTTTCCATTTGTCATTTATGGATTAGATAACCTAACCATCCAATCCCACTCGTCGTTATTGTTTGAAATTTTGTTTATATATAAACAAAGCAAATTCTCCTTTAACTTTATAAGCGTTTCTTTAATAAAAAAAATAAACTCAATGAATTTTGTTTTACTGGATTAGTTAGTAAAATCATAAATTTAATTAAATCTATTTAGAAAAAAATAATTTAATTTTAGTACCTTTAGTCTACCAAGGAATGATTGGTTTTGCTCATGCTTTAATTTTTTTTTAAATAGAAAATTACTTATACAAACTAAAATGATTTTTATATGTCAAAGATGAATTAGGTTATTCCAGTCAATTAAATTGTTTATAAAACTGAATTATTTTAATCAAATCGTTTCATCAATTTTGCATTGTTAAAAAAAAAAAATGGAAAACATGCATTCATTTATCCAATAAAAAAATATTTACTTCTTTTAAAAAAAATATCAGAGTAATTTTCAAAATGCCTTGATTGTTGACCACTTTTTTTTTTTTTTAAAAATTGTGTTGTAATATTTATTTTACTTTTTCTTTAAAAAAAATATCATCCAAGTTAATCATTTATTAATAAATATCAGATATTGGCAACAAAATAGAAATCTTATGGGAGTTCTTACTAACATTCATAAACTTTGAGGTGTCTATTTGACAGATAGTAAAAATGGACCAGCATCTGAAAGATTGCCCCAAAAAATGAAAGCCATTTCGATCTTTTAACAAAAATAATATAATTTACAAAAATAAAATTTGTGTGTGCTTTTAAGTTTTTTTAAAGGTTTAATATTAAATTTTAAAATATCTATGAATTGCATATTGACGCAGAGCAGTAGAAATATGTTCCCTCGCTCGAGTCGAGCGGCTCACGAGGAAACCACGTGCCGAAGCTAACGGTAACCTCTCCGTCACCTCCCTTCTCGCTCGCTTTCACTCTATTTTTTAGTTTTACTTCTTCAAAAATCTCTCCCGCAAATTCCGCTTCGTAAATCCAACCCATCCGCTGCCGTCCTCCCTCCCTCTCTCTCTCTATATGATCGATCGAGCCACTGCGATCTGGTTCTCACGAAGAAGAAATCGATCGAGACGAAGATCGAAATGTCGCCCGATCCGTGCCGAAAGTGAGACTGAGATCGAGGAGGAAGGAGACGGAAAAGAAGAAAAAGATGGCGGAGTCGGATTGCAAAGCACAGCTCGCGTCAGAGATCTGCTCCACCTCGACCCTCTTCTCGTCCTGTGCCCACCGCGGCAGATCGCGCAATGCGCCGCCCTTCGTCGATTGGTATCTCATTCTTAGGGTCAAGTTCGATCTACGAATCTTCTTCTCATCTAAAATTTTAGATCGCGATTCGGGGTTTTGATAGAGGCGCGTTGAATCTGTAGGTCGATGAAGAGGCGGAAGCGGATGTTATAAAGAAGCACTATCGTCGACTGGGTACTTGCTCGATCTAATCGCAAGATAAAATGATCAAATTTGTCATTTAATTGGCTGGATTTTTCTTCAAAAACATCACTTTTTTTTTGGCAGCGTTACAGCTTCATCCGGATAAGAACAGGCACCCTAAGGCTGAAGCAGCTTTCAAGGTTGTGTCTGAGGTAATGTAACATGGTTTTCAAGTTTCAACAGCTGCTAAATTAATGACCTTTTCTCAAGAAATCATGATATTAATTATTCTGTTTCATTCCTTCTGTTTATTCATCAATTTGCAAATTTATATCGATTTGATCGGGGCAAAGTAAAACACTTTTTTATTTTTGGGTTCGCATGAAATATGTCATGGTATGTGACGTGCAAAGTTAGATTGTGTAACTAGGTTCCAAATTTCAGCTTAGAAAATAGATCATCTAACATATTCACAGTCTAATCCGATTATCTTTCACATTGTTTGAATTATGCCTTGGTATAGCTTCTGGTGGACCGAAACAATAAACCCGAACGCTATTGGATTGGATTTCTGTGCTAAATTATCTTCTAAAACATAAGCTTAAGATATAAAAATAGATCATCCTGTTTATTTAACACAGCAAGATGATCTAAGACTGCACATCACAGGCTTATGAATGCTTGTCGGACAAAGCAACTCGAAGAGTTTTCAACTCCGAAAGGCAAAAGTTCTTCTGCAGTGAATGCCATAGACTAAAGTTTCAACCCGGTCTCTCTAGGATTGTCAACGATCAAGAAAATCCAAGCCCCGGATTTCAAAAGCTGAGAAGAGCCCTGACAGTCCTCAAGGAAGCCAGAAAGAGATTCCAAGAAGAGTGCAACGTGATGGAGGCTTGCTTGAACTTGAACACCAACACAACTTTTCAAGCTGCATCGCCAGTCTTTGATCCATCTCTTTACTTGCACCACACCGGCTATCCACACAGCAGGAGAATTTTCGGACTAAGTGATGTCCAGAAAAATATGAGAAAAACTAGATGTGAGTCCCCAGTGTATGAAATCACAACAGATCAGAAATATTCAAGCAGAAGAAAGAATTGTAGTTTCAGATAAATTGTTTGAGAAGTAGCTAGCATTCATAAATTATGCCCCAAGTTTATTTCTGTTTCTATGAAGGTTTCAGGCTTCACTGTTGGATTTAGTCAACTCAGGTGATTAATAATTATCATTGTTTAGGTCCCTACTCATTTTGTTTCTTTATCATGTTTTTTAGTTTTGTGTCAAATGTATGTATTGCGGTTAGGAATCTGCCTCCTTCCCTCCGGACGACTTGAGTCTCCACCTCCTTAGGTTGAACTCCCTCCGATGCCTAAGTTAGATGTGTAGAATGGAAATTATGAAATAGAAGAGGAAGAAGAGTGAAGTTAGGGTTTTCACCATTTTAGTTTCCTATTTATAAAGGTGTATTTTCAAATCCTAACGGGCTATTGAGTTCGAATGTACGAGTTACTGATGATATGCGAATGCTATTCCAATATAACTACCCAATAACTAAATTGGATCTGCTCCTGCTAAGGCAAAAGGATATCTTATCTCCTAGTATCATTAGTCTCCCCCTCCAAGTCTAACTAAGGAGAAGAATTAAATGAAGTTCGATTTAAGAAGCATGGAACACCCATGCTGCTAATCTATTAGAGTGATCTAGGAGATCCAGTTGAAGGGTCGAGTCATTGAGCTAAATGGGGACTAGAGTTGCCGAACAATGGAGAGTGGTTTGGGAGGCTGAACTCATACCGACGGAGGATAGAAGCTTAATTCCGTTATGGTTGTGTGGAGAGTAAAAAATTCAAACTTGTATCGATCGAGGAGAGAAGCTCGATTCTACTGAGATCGTGAGGATAATAAGAGCAGAGAGGTTGAGGATTGTTCTCGGTTGAAGATATCCCAATAGTAAATAAGCATGATAAGGATGTTCCCGTAGTAAATATGTAAAACCGAGATATTCTCGAAGTGAGTTCATATTTAAAGTCCTATGTAACTTGTTATGGGGGAAGTTCCAGATCAAGAATGTTTTTAAAGTGAATGAACCGTTGGAGTTTTGTGTAACTTGTTATGGATATTCCTAGTCGAAAATATTCGCAAAATGTATGTACGATTAAAGTCTTGTGCGATATGGTATGGAATATTCCCGATTAGGGATGATCCCATAATGAATAAATATATAAGAAAATCGAGCTAGACCGTGGGGCAACCCACCGCAATCAGAAGAGTGCCACAAAGATAAACTCAGTCTTGAACTGAGCTAAAGAGTCAAGAGAGAATAATGGAGCCAAACCTCTTAGCGAGGTAGATTTTGTTGCCACTAAGGGGGAAAAAGCTTGATCCCACGACTACCAAATAACCACCAAGTCTGAGAGAGAATAACATAATACCAACTTGATCCTTTGAATCGATAAGATAATAGAGAAGATATGGGCCCAAAGAGAACGTAGGATCAAACCCAATTCCTCGGCTTGAAAGACCAACGAAGTCAAGTGAAGTATAATATATAATATTATCTTAAACACTCATTTCAAAATACTAGTAAACACGGAGAGAGTATAATATGGATGACCATCTTAATCCCTCGCTTAAAAGACTAATGAAGCCTGAGAGAAAATAATATAGGAGATTGTTTAGATTCCTCAGCTCGAAAGACCATCAGAATTGAGGAGAGCATGAAATAGAAGCCCATCTTGTCCCTTAGCTCGAAAGACCAATAAAGCTAGACAGAGTATAATATAGAAGATCATCTCGATCCCTCATCTTGATCAGCAAAGATAGAGAGAGTATAAGAGCTCAGTCTGCAACCAAGGGCTAAGAGTGAAGACTTACTCATATCTGGTAGGCTAAGAGAGAAAACTCGATTCCAGTCAAAAGGCCAAGAAAGAACTTGATCCCGATTGAGGATCGGGAGAGATAACTCAATCTCAGCTTAGCGGCTGGGAGAGATAGTTCGATACCAACTGAGAGGCCAAGAGAGAAATAACTCGATCTTGATCGATATGCTTAGAGAGATAACTCGATTTTGACCGAGCGATTGAGAGAGATAACTAGATCTCGATCGAGAGGCCGAAAGAGAATGACTCAATCTTTTTTTTTTATGAAAAGGTAAATATATATCATCAAAGCATGATACAAACATCCATACACCTAGGTCCTAGCTTCGGTCATGTCTAACGAAGTGTCAGATCTGAGCAAGAAGCCCCAGTAGAGTATGGCACCAAGATACAATCCAACCAAAACAAAATATGTCACACTATCTGGTTGTGCTCTCATCCCTCAGGCGAGCCAGGGATCATATGATGATCAGTGTCCGTCCTCTCTAGCTGGGTGCGCCAGTGTATCCTCAGCATATGTGCTCTCCATCACCAGTAGCAGCCTATCCAGAAGCTCTGTGGTCGATGTGACATCATCCTCATCTCACCTGCATCCTCCAATACTCACTTTAAGCAAGTGGTCAACTATCAATGGATTTGGCGTGTCTTTACCGCAACCGTTACTACGGACTAGATAGGCCATTTAGGTGGGCCTATTCACCTGCTCTAAGCTTTTTGGCAAAGCCTCAGCCATCAACGGATTTGATGTGTCTTTACCACAGCCGTTATCTGTGGACTAGATAGGCCATCTTGGTGGACTTATTCACCATCTTTGTCATGTCCACTTATCAAAAGAAACATATCCACTCACCAAAATGGGGGTTAGGGTTTGGAACACTAACCATAAATCCTATATCTACATTTTTTTCCTCCAAAAAAGGGGGTTAGGGTTTGGAAACCCTAACCCTAAACCCTATTTCTACACGTTTTTTTTCACAAACCCCAAAAATGGGGGTTAGGGTTTGGAAACCCTAACTCTAAACCCTATTTCTAAATGGTTTTTTCCACAAACCCCAAAAACGGGTGTTAGAGTTTGGAAACCCTAACTCTAAACCCTATTTCTACATGATTTTTTTTCACAAACCCCAAAAATGGGGGTTAGGGTTTGGAAACCCTAACCCTAAACCCTATTTCTACATGGTTTGTTTTTTCCACAAACCCCAAAAATGAGGGTTAGGGTTTGGAAGCCCTAACCCCAAACCCTATTTCTACACGTTTTTTTCCACAAACCCCAAAAATGGGGGTTAGGGTTTGGAAAACCTAACCCCAAACCTTATTTCTACACGATTTTTTTTCCACAACCCCCAAAAATGGGGGTTAGGGGTTGAAAACTCTAAACCTAAACCTTATTTCTACACGATTTTTTTTCCACAAACCTCAAAAATGAGGTTTAGGGTTTGGAAACCCTAACCCCAAACCTTATTTCTAAACGATTTTTTTTCCACAACCACCAAAAATGGGAGTTAGGGTTTGGAAACTCTAAACCTAAACCCTATTTCTACACGATTTTTTTCCCACAAACCTCAAAAATGAGGGTTAGGGTTTGGAAACCCTAACCCTAAACCCTATTTCTACACGATTTTTTTCCAAACCCTAAAAGTGGGGGTTAGGGTTTGGAAACCCTAACCCTAAATCCTATTTCTACATGGTTTTTTTTAGTGTACATCAAAGTGGCTCTTTGGAGAGCGGTATACATGAATCTGGATCCTCTGCAGCACTAACTCTGGATCCCACTGCGCTCCATCAAACCTAAGGTTATTCCTCGCCCGCCAAACAAAATGTACCATGGCGGCTATAGCCAAGTGTTGTGTCCTGGTCAAGGTAGAGGTACTCTGTACTGGCTCTTGAAAATCCGAAACATCCGTCGATATGTGATCATCGTAGGTCTCATGTGCAACCATGATCTCAATCGACCCCACAACAGGCTAATTGGTTGACATCTAAAAAAGAGGTGGTCCAATGTCTCCAAAGCACCTCTACAGAAAACACATACCCAATCCTCTAGGTACTCTTGCCTGTCTCGGGTAGGGAGTCTCTGGTGAGCGAGTAGTCAAAGTGTGAACTGATGGCTAGGCTGGAGATAACTCTGCCAAACCGTCCTTGCCCAAACCTTCCTTGGCTTGCTCTCCCTGAAGTGGTCATACGCCGCTCTCACCACTCCTTTGCTCTGGTCAAACCACATGGCAAGTGTGTGTGCTGCAGCTACTGGACCCCCTGCATGTGTAAGGATACTGTCCCGAATGTGTAGAAGTGATTTAATCAACGGGGAATCCACATGCTTAGCTTGCCACTCCCATATCCCCACCTGTTGCAGATATGTGTGATGCACCCACCTGAGCCATAGGGTGTCTTGCTTGTCCTGAATGCGCCATAGGACCTTTGCTAGCAAAGCAAGATTCCATACTTTCAGATCCCTCAAGCCAAAACCACCCTCCTCCTTTGGCCTGTATAACTCCAACCATGCTATAGGGGGGTTACGTGATGTCCACATAAAAGCCCGACACATACTATGAATGCGATCGATCACTCCGCTCGGGAGGGGGAGGATGAACATCCAATAACACTCCACTCCCTGCAATACTGATGCAATGAGCTGTGTCTTCCCTGCATATGAGATGGTGTGCTTCGGCCAGGAGTTTATCCTCGTAGTTATAGAATCCAACAACATATTGTACTGTGAGATTTTTAATTTCTATGAGGCCAATGAGATTCCTAGATATCTGAATGACATATCCCCCTCACAAAAACCCATGATAGCTAGGAGTCTCTCCTTCGTTCGTTCATCAACCCCTGCCATGTATATGTTGGATTTGCTGAGGTTAGCTGTGAGTCCTGCCATTTGAGAAAACTGTGATAAGACGGAGACCAATCTAGAGATTGAGGATACATCACCACGCGATAACAGTAATAAGTCATCAACATAAACTATGTGTGCTATCCCCAGGTGTCCACATCTAGGATGGAAGTGGAAATCTGATCTCGTAGTGGCCCTGGCTAGGAATCTGGACAAGAACTCCATAGAGATACTAAATAGGTAGGGAGAGAGGGGGTCACCCTGTCGTAGTCCTCGTCTTCCCCTAAAATATCCATACATGCTCCCGTTAATCACTATAGAGAATGAGGAAGTGGTGATGCACTCTCTGATCCATGCGATATAAACAAGGGGAAAATGCAAGACATGTAGCACATCCTGTAAGAAGTCCCAGTGCACCGAGTCAAAACCCTTCTGTAAGTCCACCTTGAGCATACATCGAGGGAATATCCTTTTCCTGGAGTAGCTGCGAAGGAGCTCCTGGTCTAACTGTATACTATCTATGATAGTACGCCCCTGAACAAAGATAGTTTGAGCAGGGTGGAGTAGGTGATCTGAGACCTCTGCTAATCGTGCAGCCAAAATCTTGAAAATGATCTTATAGAATACCGTGCAGCAGGAAATATGTCTGTAGTCTTGGACTTTGGTATCATTCTCGGTTTTGGGAATTAAGACAATAAGTGTGTGATTCCAAGCCTTGAGTAGTTGCCCATTCCTGAAGAATTCCAGAACTGCGGCAAGAAAGTCCTGTCCAACTGTATCCCAGGCTTCCTTATAGAACCGGGATCCATAACCACCAGGCCCCGGGGCTTTAAGGTTGCCAATATCGAATAAGGCTTTCTTGATTTCCTCTGTTGTTGGTATGCGGGTGAGTTGCACTTGCTGATCCGCTGTAAGAACCCTCCCATACTGCATACACTCCTCCTAGAATAGGGAGCGCTCATGTTGAACCCCCAAGTGTGCCTGAAAATAGTCAGTGAATTCTTTGACCACTTCCTCTACCTTGGTTGTAATTTCTCCATCACTCTTTTGGACCGCCACAATCTCCCTCCTTTTGGTATTTCTTTTGACCAATGAGTGGAAAAAGGAAGTGTTGCGGTCAACCTCCTTGAAATACTTATGTTTAGCCTTTTGGAGATAAAAGAGATACTCTGCTTGGACCAATCGGTCTGCATCCTTTTTAGCCTCTTTATATTGGTCCTCCATAGTGTCATGCAATAATCCCCTTTGTTGCATTTCTTCCAATCAGTTTTATATCATTCTAGACCGGATTTGCACATGGCAAAAGCTTTGTTCATTGAGCTGCCTTAGGCCCCTTTTGAGCATGTGTAGCCTTTGTTTCAGCTTGTATTGTGTTGTCCCAATTGAAATATAGCTAATTGCTTGAGCCCAAAGTTGTTGCACCAGATTTGTAAAGTTGGGGTGAGTGATCCACATGTTGAAGAACTAGAAAGGCCTATTTTTGTGGCTTCTTTTGTCTAGTAAGGAGACAAAGCAGGTAGCATGGTCTGAGTGAACTCCTGGGGGCTGAAATTCTGCATACGAACTGTTTTCCTGCTCCAGTCATAATCTATTCACCATGGCTCTACTAGCTTGTTCACCACTTTATCATTTGTCCACGTGTAAAAGCAACCCACGGATCTCAGGTTAACTCTCCTCTTACGGCTGGAGAATGACTCAATCCAGGTTGATAGGCTAGGAGAGATAACACGATCTATACCGAGCAACTGAGTGAGAAGGAACGATTCTAGCGAAGAGGTTAAGAGAGATAATTCGATCTTTGTTAACTGACTGAGAGAGAATGTTTGATCTTGACTGGGAGAAAAATGACTCAATCGTAACCGATAGGCCAAGAAAGATAACTCGATCTCAATTGAGTGGCTAGGAGAGATGATTTGATTCCGATTAAGAGATCATGAGAGAAATGACTCAATCTTAGACAAGCAACCAAGAGAAAAGGCTCGATCTTAGCTGAAAGGCCAAGAGAGATAACTCAATCCCTATCAAATGGCCCGGAGAGAAGCCTTGATCCCGATCGAGAGAGAACGCTCGGTCTTGACTGGGAGATTGAGAGAGAAATGACGTGATCTTAATCGAAAGATTAGGAGAGATAATTTGATTCCAACTGAGGGGTCGAAAGAGAAAGCTCGATCCTAACTGAGAGGCTAGGAGAGATAACAATCTTGACCAAGTTATCGGAAAAGAATGCTCGGTCCTAGCCGAGCGACTGGGAGAAAAGGCTCGAACCCGATCGAGTGGCCAAGAGAGATGGCTCGATCTCGATCGAGTGGTTGGAAGAGAATGCTCGATCCCAATCGAGAGGCCGAGAGAAAGCTCGATCCTGACCGAACGACCAAAAGAGAAAGTTTAATCTCGACTAGGACGTCAGAAGAGGAGGTCGGGAGATATAAGTATCTTAAATAGAGTACCCCCATTTCTATAGCAGTATCCTCATTAGAGTTGCCATTCTTACCATTTGCGTTTTCAACTAAATGTGCAACTTCAACATGATCAGTGGCTTCATTCAATTCAATTGCTGGGTTATCGGAAATGAGCATGCCCAAAGGCATTGCCTCGCTATTCGCTCTGGCCATCGACTCTAAAACCTGCATAGCATTGCTAATTTGCCCCCTCCTATCTTCCTTCCATGGATGTCTGAAACTATGCCCCAACCGAAAGCATCTCAGATCATACCCACCACTACAACACTGACAGTGGCAATGAAGCTTTCCTGCTAAGGAGAAAAATTCGACTCCAACTAGACAATTGGCCCAACGAAAGAGAAGAGCATCATCCTTGTGGCTTATGAGACCCAACCCTTTCCAACGTAGCTAAGCACCTGCGCCATGAATTTGCGCCGAATCTTCACATAAGACCGATGAATCCTAGAAAACCAATGAATCTTGGTTTGTTTTTTTCCCCCAAATCAAATCACGCGATGTCTTGGAGGGCTAGGGTAGCGAAGGCATGGCTTTGAAATTGCTAAAGGCGGAGATGAAGGCGACCAGGTCAGCGAACTCCATCTTTGTGGGGGCGGTACTCTAGCTTCAGTAATCAGTGGTAGGTACTTCAACCAGGCAGCGATCTCTACCGGCTTCGCCCTGTAAACCCCCTTCTAACGTCCTCTGTAAGAATCCCAGCAGCCGCGATATCAAGGGCAAAAAGGATCCACCAGAAAGGATGATTGACAGGGTGCTGCTGCTGCTATCCTAATTTTGTCGAAGATTAAAGGAGGGGTCGTGGGTCCGTCACTGTCTCGGGCCAGCAGCCATAAAAATGAATAAAATGTAATGCTATTTTTTACTATGATATCGTTCGATGATAAATTAAAAAAAAAATTATTTGAAAGATTTTGAAATCTAAAAATTTATTCGATAGATAAAGTACGACTTCGATGTTAGATCGTCGTTCAAGAATAATACGATTGTGGAGTCCAGATTAAACTATAAAAAAACTACGAGTGCTCTCCTGATTTATCTTTGATGGTTCCGTGGAGATCACTTGGATTCCAACCTTATCCGACTCAGCTGTTCACGAGATGTCCCGAAAGTCTGTAGGACAAGACTTGCAACTCTCAGAGATTAATCGGATCGAAAATTCGAATACTCTGATATCGATGAAAAAAAAATCGTATCCAATCCAAGAGACGACCCGACTTATGACCTAGGGCTCCAGTTAGGTTCGAGCTCAGTGGGCTTAATTTAAAAAAAAATATTTAGAATTTAAAATTATTTAAAAAGATAAATAAAAAAAATTCATATAGAATAAACAATACTAGAATTAAATTGTCTAGTTAAACTTAGCACGTCGTGCCTAATTCAAAGGTGCTCATATCCTTGCCCAATCCAAACTCATTTCGTGCTCGACTTGAGCTCGAGCCATACTTACTCCATTTCGTGCTCGACTGAGCGACTCCATCCGCTTAACATTAATCCGACCTATTCTTCTTTAAACTGTCCCAGCAAAACCTTCGTTGTGCTATGTCACGTGTTTATTCGTTATGTATATCCTCCTGAATTGCTAATCTCAATATTTCTTTTGTTGCTCAGTGTATTACGAATTAAGTTGGTTTCTTTCTCTTCCACGGCGTAGGAAGTCAGGAGATAGAAATGCTTTGAAGCAGTCTCTGATCCTCTTCATTCTCTGTTTGCGCGTGAAGTGAGATATGTTAAAAAAAAAAAAAATTATTATTAATATTAAAGGAGTTTTTATTTTATCGGTTTTGATCCAAAAGAAAATAATTTTAATTCGGAAAATAAAAGAATGATTTAGAAAAATATGTATTTTTTTTCGACTTATAATGGTTTCTAAAAAGAATCGATTTTGACCCACCGCAGTCGGTCGAGGGATAATGTTGCGTTAAATGGTCGGTCCAAATCGAAAAATATTAAAAATGAAAGAGTAAAGATAAAAAATATAAAATTTAAATTTAAAAATATTAAATATAATGAGATAATTATTAAATTAGGAGATAATAAATCATTTATAATTGAAAATTTTAAATGTTTAGAATTAATTTTGTAAAAAGATGAAGAAATTGAGAGATGTCTTGTATATAATACAAACAAAATGATTGAAATAAAGAAAGAACATCAGAATGATCATAAGATATCTTTAAAATTTAAAGAGAAATTTTACAAAACGGAAGTTATCCCTGAATATTTATGAGCACTTTAATTATTCACCATTCGATCGGGATGAATAATTAAAATGTTTATGGATGAATTATATACGATAATATTTCTATATAAATTAAATAATGAGAAGATTTAAATTAAATTTATTTAAATATATATAATGATATATTGAAGAATATAGAGTGAAATAATATTTGATGGTTGTTATTAGTCGAGTTATAACAGTTAACCGCGAGTTAGATATGGAAGCCGGATACAGACGGTGGATATTTCGTAAAAGCATGCACGTGGACGGACAAGATGCGAGGACGGAGACGCGTTCTGCGTTCATGCCTGCGCTCGTCTGACGGGAGATTGAAGACGACCAGTGGCAAAGACTAAAAGATTCCAATTTCCTTGCGTTTCCTGCGTCGCCCGCCTCCCCATGTTTAATAAGACTCAGGAGAGGACGCCTGGAGGCTCTGCCATCGCCTTCTCTTCGCTGTGCAAGCTCCAATGGCGTCCGGCAAGCGGCTTCAGTCGGAGGACGGCGAGATCGGAGAGAATTCCGGGAGACTGAAGCGATCCCGGTCCTTAATCATGTGAGATTATAGATTAGGATTCTGGATGATTGAAAGTTTCTTCCTTTTGTTTTGGCCCTTTTGCAATTAGCTTTCTTGCTCATTTGCAGAGTCAGAGATGGCAAGCAAGCGCCGATCAGGATCAGCCGCCCTGTTTTGACGCGAGAGGACTTGCTTCCTCTCAGAGTGGTAAAAGTCTGATCTCGATTTTGAGAGAAGTGCGATGGTTCCTTTTTGTTTTGAAGGTCTAGTCTGGGTTAACCCAGCTCGATCCGTTGTGAAGTACCTCCTTTTCTACGATTCATCAATCGAAGCCTCTTCGTACGATTCAATTATCGTGGCACAGTTCTAATTTCCTCTTTTGAAAATGAAATTAATTGTTCGTCTCCCTGAGATTAACCGAACCAGTTTCTTGTAGAGACAACTAGTTTTTAGCAAGTGAAAGGAAGCTACATCACGAAGTATAGTTTTGCCATTACTCATTCTTGGTACATATATTAAGAATATTTCTAGCGTAACATATTAAGGATCTGCCTATTACTGAAGTCTCAGTTGGAAATGTGAATGGAAATAAGAAAATGAAAGGATGGAGAAATCTTTTTGTCGAGGAGTTTAGTTCCACATTGGAAATTGAGGGACAACTTGGTTGGTTTATAATGTATCACAAGCATTGTAGTTGTGAATATATGCAAGGGAAAAAGCTCTCTCACGCGTGAGTGTGCGGGGGAGTGCGAATCCAGGGCCCGGATTGCACTACCGCAAGGCGACTCGTGTGCGAGCGCGTTGAATGTACGATCGCTCGAGGCATAATTTGTCCAAGTGGATCCAACCAACTTTTTGCTAATCCGTTCTATTTTTGTAACGTATGCATTGATGCTTGACGTTGAAATGGTCGAGTTTATTACAGACGTTTCAAAAGCGAGCCATTAATCCATTATAAAAGAGGAGTCGTTCATAGCTTTATGGTATGCACAGTTCGCCGGAAAGACGACTCGTGTGCTTTTTGGTGTGTGCTTGATCGCTTTCCGGTTTCGTCGTTGTATCCTGGGAAACAGTCGTCCATCGCCCTCGACACCGAGTGGTGTTGCGGAACAACCGAGCGCCTCTCCGCTCTGCCACACTGGTGCTTCCACACCGGTTCTTCCGAACCAGTTCTGCCGCTCTGCTGCCAACCGGCATTACCGCTTTGTCGCTTCGCTCTGCTTACCTCCGGCTCGCTTACAACCGGATTCGCCACACCGGTTACGCGAAACCGGTTCGCTCGATTACGCACACGGTTACGCAACCGATTCACACTACCGCTCGCACCGCAGTTCTGGGCCACGATTATCTTTGCTCAGCTCTGCTTCCGGTTCTGCCGAACCATTACGCCACACGATTGGTAGGACGATTACGCCCTCCGCTCTACTCAATCGGTTCTACAATAGAGATACTTGACATCCTTATTTCATTTGAAGATGATTTTTTTTCAGGTGTTTTATGTCATCAACCCAAGCAGTTTGCAGTGACCCTTTGGCCACTGTTTCTATCCTCCTGCTTGCAATTTTTGTGTTCCTAAGGTCTAAATTTGCTTGCTGGTCTTTCCCCCAAGCCAACTATCTATATTGTTCCTTATGATGGCACTGACAATTTCACAACAATGAAATCACTAGCATATCAAAATCTCTATGATCAAGTTTCCAAATAGTTGCCATAAAATAAGTTATCAGTTCTATTTGAATAAATAGTTGTTTAAGTTACCTGAGCTTGGTTGTGTTTGTCGTATTTCTAGTTTTAAATAATTCTTTGCTCTCTTGAGTAGATGCAAGAAGACAGACCCCTACTCACTGATTCTGCACCTCCAGTTCCCAGGTATTTATATATATTGCTGCAAAACGATTCCACATATTAATTTTCTGATCTTCAGTTAAAAATTTAACACTGTAGTTGATTCCGTACCTAATAACTTAAAGTTTTTTGAGACAAGTGATCAACCAGTAAAATCTAGCATTAATGTGATATTAGATTACAGACCTTGTTCAAGTCTTGCCAATATGTTGTTAGGCTTTGGGTCAGTCTAGTCACCCTGTTAGCTGACACACGATAGAATGGCATTAATATATTATTTTACCATGTTCAAAATTCAAATCTTGCCAATGACATGCTATACCTGGGTCACTTTAGTTCAGCTTGTGCCACTTTTGTTGGCTGATAACTTTCCTAAATCTCCACAGCTTAAGCTTTAGGAATTAGTGATCAACCAATAACTTGAGCACTCACTCTTCTCTGAAAGATTGAATATGCATTACAAGTGTTTTATGCATTCTACAAAATAATAGCAAACTGAAAATAAATCCTGTTCAGATATCAGCTGCGGTTCCAGAATTGCTTGCCAACCTGTGTTTACACATGCCATAAAATAATGGCAAATGATAACGATCCTGTTCAGATTTCACTGGTCGATACTGCCACAGGGGATGGTGTTGCTTCTGGTCCCCTGTCTTCAGAGAATATAATAGTTCTGGTTCTCGATGGTCATTTTTGTGGTACTAGACAAAAAGGCAAGAAAGAGTTGGAAAATCATATCGTCTGTCAACGAGATGGGAAAGGGCCACTGCTTAAGGGGAAGCTGGCAATTCAGCTGATGGATGGTGTTGGGTATCTTCAGGACATCTGTTTTACAGATAATTCCTCTTGGAGACCAAGCAAGAAGTTTAGGTTAGCTGTTTGTTGTGAAACTGAAGGAATTCAAGAAGGAATAAGCAATCCATTCCGGGTAAAAGAACATCGTAGTTCTCGTAAGTTCATATCATTTTCTGTTTGTGTCATTTTATTATGTGATCTTTTGCTTTTATTTTATATACAATAAACTTGAGGAGTACATTGAAAATAATTGATGCATGAAATGCTTGACAAATTTGGTATTTTAATGAAGAGAAGAACGAGGCAGAATATTGTAGTCTAAGGTACCTTCTTTTCTGATTCTTAGGCTTCCCAGCAACTTAAAAATTTCTTTTAAAACTGAATTACAGTGAGAAAAGCATAATCCTCAATGCAATACTCACAGTGAAAGAGACTCGTCTAAGATGTTAGCTGTCTTCATTTTGTTCTGCTATTACATGGTTTTAAGATGATACTGAGATCATTGAAATTTTTATGGAGATGATCTAGAAAAAAAAACCACTAGCATTTGTATACTTAAAGAGTAAAACCTTGTATTAATAGTAACTTGCTTGAGCAAACTGGCCTCTTAAACCATGTAACAGGACTTTCTGTTTCGGTAAAATCAAAATTTCAGATTAGATGACAATAAGGGATCAGGGGAACCTTGGTGCAATAGAAAAGTTACTGTCGTGTAACTTAGAGATTACAAATTCAAATCTTACAAACAACCTTTTGCAATGTAGAATAAAACTGCATACAAAAGATTCTTCCCTAAACCCGAAACCCAATATTGAGGGAAGCTTTATAACAATTAGGGATCAATAATTAAATATTTGATCCCTATTTGTGCTTGCAGCATAATATCTACAAGGTGCTGCTCACAAATTTATTCCAATGCCAAAGTAGAATTCAGATGTTACAATTATCATTATCAACGTAATATCATATATAAATAAGGCAAATATTTTGATTATAATAAAAATCGTCCAAAAAGAAGTAAGCCAGGGTAATCAACCTTTCATGTTCTTCATCAGCTTAACATACATAAAGCTAGAATGTAAGTTTCAATAAGAACATCCCATATCAATTTCAGTGAATGAGAAGCATCATCCTCCAAAATTAACTGATCAAGTGTGGAACCTTGTAAAGATTCGGAAAGATGGTGCATATCACCGAAGACTAACAGATGCTGGAATCCTTAATGTACAGCAATTTTTACAAGCTCTTTCCATTGATCCTGAGAATCTGCGCAGGGTAAAGCAATATCTAACAGTTCTTTTCTTTCCAATCATGTCACATTGCTTATTGTTTAACCTAATTCCTGTAATGTTTCAGTTACTTCAGAATGGCAGCTCACCCAATAGAAGAATTCCAGACAAGACATGGGAAGCAATTATTACAAATGCTCGGGAATGTTTTCCAGGCGATCAGATTTATTCTTATGATGTTGGGCAGAATATCACTCTCATTTTCAACTCTGTATATCTGCTCCTTGGAGCAAAATTTAATGGCCAGTATCACGCAATCAATGCAACTAATAAGGTTCTTTGTAATACTCTGAATAATACATTCATTGATTTAACTGATTTTATATACCGACTCCAATGCAACTCCAATGAGTTGGGTGGCAAATATGCATGTGCCACCTCTGTCCCAGTGAGTTGCATGTGTGGATTTTGCTAACGTGGATATGCATGTTTTGGATTGCAGGCTTTTCTAGAGAAGTTGCAAAGACAAGCTTTTGAGAATCCAGCAAGGATTAAGTTAGATGATATGTGTATTCAAGAAGTTAATGACTTGGTCACAGAATCAATCTCGCCAAGTGTGCCATGTCCACATTGTTCAGGTAATTCAGGATCTTTGTCTACCAAACAATAGCTCTTAGAAAAATCTCATATTGTGATGGTCTTTGTGTTTATAAAATTTTGGACAGTTGAAGCATCTAGGACAGCGAAATTGGATTCTTTTCCACCATACAGGCAGCTTGGACACACTAATCAGGAGGATACATCTTCTGAACTATTTATTCATCCTCTTGTACGTGCTGTAAGATTAACAACATTGCTTTCTTTGCATTTCTGTCAGAGACATGGTGAAACTACTGACTCAAAGTTGTCTTTGGTTATCATTATTAATAAGAATGTTATACTAATTATTGGTAACTCTCGTACTTGGATTAAATTTTCAACAAGTAGCTCAATAAGTTTTATAATGCACTAAACCATGTTAGTGAGATAATATGCTTCACGTAGTTCATTCCTGTTAGGAGTCCTCCAAGTAGTTTATTCAAATTAGGAGTTAAACAGAGATCAAATTTATCCATTTCAAAGACTCTCCTTGCTTTAAACAACAGCTGAAAAAAAAAAGGAATCCATAGCATACGTTATCATTTTTTTTTTCAATCCCATTTTCTTTTCTGATTACACAATTCAATATTTAAGATAGTGCATTTGGCAACTAATGCTCATAAATTCTGTGTTTTTTTTCTCCAGACATTGATTCACCATCTTCATCTAGCAATTGCAATGTTCACTTATGCAACATCTAGGCAATCAACCTCAGATAAATATATGATGATTAGTATCGTTGTCAAGTGTCAACCACTTAAATTTGATTATTTTTTGACAGACTGAGTTCTTATGCGCATAAAGCCCATATCTTGTACATTTGAAAACAAATAGGTCTACACCAGGCTTAACATCTATATGTTTTCTCCCACCCCAAATTTGTCAACATTGTATGTTCTGCTTTTATACCCTTTTTGTTTATATGTAAGAGATGATGTAAGGATTTCTTGCCATTTTCCTACTATTTGGAGCAAGTCATTGCTCCCTGTGAACTAATCAATGGTCTTGCTTGTGTCCACAATCCTTTCAAATTAAAACTAACTCATTGCTCCTTTTATATCTCATCACTGGGAATTTCGGTCAGACAATACCACCAACCCATGCTGCATTTCCAGGACAAAACTTAGAGGAACCAGGAAGTTCATGCTTTCCAGGTAGATGTGCATCTATATGATGTTCACAATACTTGATCCGACCTGTCCTATGATTTACTTAATTAAGTTATCCAATTATGCCTCAGATCCTCACATATAGCCATGAATTTACAGATTATGTCCAGTCAGAAGTCAATTGGAACATGGCAGATACTTGTAACTCTCAATATGTGTCTCAGCTCGAAGATTTAATGGATATCCAGGTTGGTGCTACTTTTACACTGTCATTTATGCCTCTATGCATCTACTTTCTTGAACCATTTAGCCTATATTACTTAGGTAGGAAACCAGATGACGGACATTTGTTTCTTCCTTTTTTTTAGAAAAAAAAAATGAGGACAATGGGAACTTGGTAAAAAAGGATCCAAATTTGGCATACAAATATTTGGATCTGCTTCTACCCATCACCTAAGACTCAAAACTCATCCAATAACCCCTTTGCTTGAATCCTGTGTCGCGATTAATTTCCCTATGCAACTGAAGGTTTGGTTTGGGACTCTATAGTGCTCTAGCGTCGCAAACCCCAACAATAAGATATTAAGATTAGGGCCTCGCAGGTCTCCTCCTCTTTCCTCCTTCGCTTCTTGTTTCTACTTCCACATGAGAAAGCAGAACAGTTACTCTGGCTTGTTAACTTATGTTTCATACCCATTTCCATGTCATGAATATGGGAAAGGGAAATGTCTAGTCTGAGTTTCATAGCATTCGATTGGATAATAATGCAGAAGTGAATTTCTATGGACTGTATCATCAATTTCTAATTTGGTGAGACTGCTTGTTCTTTGCTTCATGCTCTTGCTAAAATCTAACAGAATGTCTGGTGTATAGTTGGCCTATTAAATGATTAAGATACTGAAGGCACTCACATCGTTGGTGTTATCTTCAAAATCAAATGTGGTTTATTCATATTGGCTCAATGTTGATATAATGGACACACACGTATAAACAAACAAGAATTTGCGATGGAAAGATCTACCTGAAGTGTGATTTTTCCCAAGGTGGTTGCTGTCTAGGTCATTGGTCTAGATTTCTTTTCGATTAGACAAAACTTAGCTGCATCCTGATGAAGTTTACCAAGGAAAATGGGAATAGGACCTCGTTGTGTTAAGCAGTTATAGAAAAGGGAGTAATTCTCACTCCCCAATTGGTCACATTCTTCTTGTCAAGAGGAATCATACAATTCTTTTGAGCAACATTATTTTCCTTTTATGCAGCTTGAAGTCAACAATCCACAAGTTAACCAAATGTTGCTGATACCTACCTCAGACAATGCAACAGTCGCACAATCAAGCGCCTCAGCCATATGGTACCAATTTACAGAAAATGGTAACTGAGTTTGTACATGTGATGATCTCCTGGCCTTCTATTCACATACTATTCCACACTTAGCATTTAATCTCTTAACAGATCAAATGGGGTTCGAGCAATCCTATCAGGAGTTCTTTGTGCACTCGCATGAAGCCCCTGGTTTCACTGACATTGGTAGTGAACATGTGCATCCAACGTGTTCAGCTCTTAGCGAATTTTTTGAAGACCTGCGTGATTTTGAGAATGATGAATCTATCAGGGAACACGAACAGTCTGATCCAATGGTGTCTGACGTTGTGAGATCTACCGGCAAGTGGGTCAAGCTCCTTGCCATTCTGAAGTGGGGAATTTTTACCTACCGCTCTGCTAGAAAGTTGGGTAATCCATCTGATCATCCAAAAGAATTGGTTTGATCGTTCTAATCATGTATAACTGAAGAACAATTATGTAGGGAGCAGACTTCAATCCCAAAATTGGAGACTCATGGAGAATCCTTTGGGCTTTCCTAAGATGAATGATCAGTTATGTGGCATTTACAGCTTAAAGTTTGTACTGTTATATATGTGTAGATTTTTCTGTATACAGTGTTTATATATATATATATATATAGAGAGAGAGAGAGAGAGAGAGAGTTTTGATATCTTGCATGATGACTTCGTGTGCACCCATGTGTGAATTGCTCACAGCCGTTCGATCTACGAGATTGCACAGTAACTGGAAATGCACAGTACTTCCGCTGCGACGATCTTCTCCGATAAACACTATAGTCAATCCTCTGAATCTGTCGAGAGCACCATCGCCATCCTCTCCGGATCGCGATCGAGCTAGATTTTGATCGCGATCCAACCGAAATCTAGCAGAGATCCAGTCGGAATCCGACCACGATCCAGTCGCCAGCATCGTGACCATTGGGTCAGATTTCGATTCCAATCAAATCGCGGCCGGATTCCGGCCGCCATTTGTTCGACTGTCATCCAACCACGATCCGATTAGATCATGATTGGATTTCGATCGGATTGTGGCCGAAATCCGACCACTTGCTAGCGATGCTAAGCTGCCATTGGCACGTAGAAGAAGAAACACAGTGGGAGTTACTGTGCATTCCCATTTTCATGTATGGGCACACAGATATCCATCGTCTAGGATATCAATTTCGTGTGTATATGCTTTGATATGGTGAGCAACTCATCATGTGCACTCATGTGCACCTGTACATAAATGAACAACAACTGAGTTATGATCCGATCGCGATTCAGCGAAAGAGACGGCACGACAACCCCGACGGGTTCAAGGGATTGACTATAGTGCCCATCCGAGCAACGACCCGCGACGAAATCATTGTGCAATGCATAGATGCACACAATGAGTTGCGCGATGAGAATATTATCTTGAGCGACGGTTTCCTACGCACCCGTGAGCGCCCGAGCAAGCACAGTAATAGGGAATGTACAGTGTTTCACCCCGTCGGAGGTTATATAGCTCGACATCGCTGTCGAGTAGTCGAATTTCGATCGCAATTTGGCCGAAATCTGACTGTGGTTCGACTGGCACCGAAGTTCGGCCAGATCGCAATCGGAATTGGCCTCGATCGTGGCCGCCGGTGGCCACGACGCTAGTGGTCGCAAATCGCCCGAAATCCGATCATGGTCTAGCCGGAGCCAGAGTCTGATCGGTTCCCGACTGAATCACGATCGAAATTGGTCATGATTGCGATTGCCAGTGGCCGCGGCGCTGGGGTCGCAAATCGATCGGATTTCGATTGTGGTTCGACCGAACCGTGGTCGATTCCTTCGGAATCTGGCCGTGATTCGACTGGACTCTGATGTAGGTCGAATCGCGATCGGATTCCAATTGGCTTGTAGCCGAAATCGGCCACGACATTGGCGATCGCAATTCGGCCGAATTTCGATCAAATCCGATCTGAATCCAACCCCGATTTGATCGGCCGGATGGCGACCCCGACGAGTTTAGGGGTTGGTGTGGATGACGATTGACAGTGAAGAATTTGATCGGAGTCACGGGGGAGAAATATTATATATTTTTTATTTACTGTGCAATCGCATTTGATCAGACAATGGAGAGCTCGTCACACACGAGCGCGCACTGATGCGTCATGCAGAATAAAAAAAAATTATATATATATATAGACACACACACAGAGAGATGATTCAAGGACATTCTCTAGCTTGTACAAAATACTAGATGAATAGGGAACTTAGGCACCAACAGTTATATGATACAGTGGTGAGTGAGCTAGCATGGGCCTTCTAGCCAAAGATTTAATTTGGTCGTTCCTATTCTGAATAGGGAATAGTTTTATATTTAATATAGTGTGAGGACCTTAAAGAGCTTAAACAATAGCTTCCAAATAAAATTTACAAATTTTCCTGCATGTGAGATGATCTTTCTTTAACTACAAACATTGACTTCCATAATAACAATACTAATAATAACTTGTCTGTTGAATCTTTTTTGTTCCTTTTCTTTCTGTTACTTTGGAAAATTGTAAAAATCAAGGGATTGTAGAAATAAATATATAGAACTTTTTAGGTGCTAAAAAAGCTTTTGCTAATTGCATCACTGTAGAATTACATATAATCTTCTGGCCTTTGATTCACACACCGAATCTAAACTTGGTTGCTGCTAGACCAAACAATTATTGATCATCAATTTGTTTTGATGAAAGAAAACTATCTTGTGTAGGACAAAAAAAAGGTAATAGATAGAAAGGTGTGCTATTTAAGCATTTACAATTTATGAGGTGCAATCTGGAAAACAAAAGATCCAAACTTGGCCGAGTGGCTTGGAAAATTTACTGACTTTTTATCGGTTGATTCTTCCTCCAAACCTCTCATCGATACTTGGTGATAATGTATTTCAACAAGAAGTGGTAGTAATTTGTTAAGGGACAGGACAAGTCAGCATATGGAAGATTTCTTAGTTGGTTTTTCTCTTCGTCCTCTCTTCCCCTTTCCATCCTCCTAAGTAAACAAACTCAGTGTCATCCCTCAACCGATCCTCTCGCCGCCCCCTTCTCCCTCCTTCAATCTCACACCATTCCCATTCCATCCACTGAAGCAAACAAAGCCTTTAGCTCATGATCAATTCATTAATTCAAGCAAGGGAAGCAAAAGGCATAAGAATTTGAGCTTAAGATCAATATCATCAGAATGCACACATGATAGCTAGTCTTTGTGAAAGTAGACCTACATCAGGTTCAAACATTGATCTTAATCTATATTAAGAAACTAGCAAAACAAAGTTGAGGTCATAAAAATTTCTTAGTCTTACCTTTGTGATCAAGCCTACTTAGAATACCGGCTCGGCCTCCTCTCCCTGCACTTGCACGCATGGAGTTGTTTATTTGAGTTTGTCCACTGATTGAATTCTCGGTGGAGGGAACATCTTCAATGATCCGCAAAAGCTCTTGTATAGGATTACTAGAATGAGAAGCATGTTTTAACAATGAGTCATCATCGTCCAGACCCATGAAGCACAAATCCTCCCACTGGAAAGCAGATTCATCGATGATTGGCAGCTCAGGGTTTACATCCCACTTTTTGTGTATCCCATTCTTGTAACTGGGATTACACCTAAATGAACATACGAAAAAAGTCAAGACATAGGAAGTTGGAAGCTAAAAATTTAGTGACAAGAAAAGAATGCTAGGATGAAACCTGTGGCTAGATCTTAAGTACCATTTGATGATGCATACTTGAAACTGTCTAAATCGGGCGAATTAGAAGTTTGGGCAACAGGAAAAGACACTACCTAGACAATAACCGTAAGTTCGAATGCACGAATACCAGATCATCAACATAACTCGAATTTAGCCCGTGTCTCTTTGCACTTTGGATATAGCTAAAGGTACTCCATGGTCTCTCAACTGAAAAAGAACTGATGGACTGAGAGAGAACCTTAAAAGCCACATCTCTTAGCTCCTTTGTATCGCCGCCATGAAACTTCCACCACTGGAAAACATTGATTTTGGGATTTCTGGCATCTCTCTTGGCTATGGGCGAAGAGAACTTCCCCTTCTTCTCGATAAAGGACAGAAATTGTACACGAATAGTATCCTGTCGATCAGCATTTGGGTGCATTTTACATATGGCAGCAATGGCACCCTCAAATACCTCATCATCTTGATCTGCATATGAAGGCAATTTCATAACTTCTTGAAAACCATACTGAAAACAAGTTGTAAGATTAATGACGAAAACATCATAATAGTATTACAAAGGAGGATTAATAAATGAACTGAAGAATGAATCTACCTGGAGGACATCTCTTCCTACATCCTGGTGCCGGAAGTTGTAGGTATTCCTCATCGTAATACTTCGGAGTGAGCGTGTAGGCCAAACAGTGTAATGGAAATTTCTTCTTGTTCCACCTCGCAAGGACCTTTTCTTCCACGATTATATACATATCTTCATGCCCGTTCAGATTTTCCTTAATTTCCCCCAGCATATCATCCATTCTCTCGCATACTTCACCGATAAGAGGACCATCTTGATCAGAAAACTTGATGATCTTGTATATTGGCCTGATGATAGACATGAACAACCGAACTGCTACCCAAAAGTTCTCAGACATGACTGCTTCCTTTACATTACCGCCGTGGAGCTTTAAGTTCTCCTTCATATGTGGAGAACCAGCCCATAATTCCCAATGTTCGGACAACACAGCAGCTGTCAGGGATTCTCTGATGTCAAGTAGAAGATAAAGAGTGATATAGTGTGAAACAAATCCCTGTTCTGTGACTTTCAGTAACTCCAATCTTGAAAACCTTTGGAAGATATCAACAGAACAGGGATGGTATAAGAGGTATCTGACTGTACCTTTAGCGGTTCGATATGTCTGCTTAAGCCAAGGAAGTGTGTTCATAACATCCTTTATTATCAAACCTAAAGTGTGAATCATGCAAGGATTCCAAAATAGGTGAGGATACACTTGTGCCACTTCATCACAAGCAGTGTTGCAGTCAATTGAACTGTCAGTTATCAATTGAACAACATTATACAGACCCACCTTCTCAATTGCTTCTATCATAAAATTGGAAATGCTTTTCTGTGATTTCTCAACTGCTACAAAGTCAAGGGCATTTAAGAACATGGATCCAAATTGGTTTGAAGCCAACATGTTTACCAATGGTAGGTTCTTTATGTCGCTCCAACCATTTGATATGATTGAAATTCCAAATTGTGGCCACTTCTGCTTAAAGTCGTCCATTTCTCTTTCAACCTTATGCCTTTCGTTCTCTAGTAAGATGGAATTTGCTCTCTCATAAGATGGACCTTTATAGCCCAATTCTTTACTAATTGCCAATACCATTTCTTCCCAATATGGTGATCGTAGAACACTGAAGGGGATGCCGTTAGCACATAAGCATCGTACTACTTTACAATCAACGCCATCTCTATCCT
Source organism: Wurfbainia villosa (assembly GCA_025175895.1). Taxonomy (NCBI): domain Eukaryota; kingdom Viridiplantae; phylum Streptophyta; class Magnoliopsida; order Zingiberales; family Zingiberaceae; genus Wurfbainia; species Wurfbainia villosa. The sequence continues at coordinate 114,267 of JAKLTH010000216.1, forward strand.
GCGTTGAATACTCATGCTCAAAAGGACTTACATAGGACAAAGCTAAAGAAGGTCCTTGCAAAGTTGTTCCTAAACTTACATTAAGCTTTGACTTCCTCAAAGGAATGACACTAGGTGAGCTCTCAACATTCTCAACTTCCCTTTTTATCTGCTTTTGTAGATTTTTGTCTGCTTTGACAACGGAACAATATCCAATCCCCTTGCTCTCGCCCTTTTTGTGGCCCATCAAGTGAGCATAAACACGGGTGTAGGTACCATGATATATCTTGTGGCAATATTTACACTTGAAGACATGAGAACCACCATGAGCATTTCCACACTTTTTCCCTTTGACAACATGTTTCCACAGCACAGTTGCACTAACATTTGATTGAGTATCATCAGCCAATTGTTCCTCGAGTTCTTGCTGCACTTGATCATCTTCGTGATAAACCAAATTTTTATCCTCAAATACAAAGTGACCATCCCCAAGGACCGGAAACTCCATTCCCCCTTCATTGGTGGCTGTATGTTCTTCAAAAGGAGAGCTAGAAGACATCTCCTGAAAGAAATATTCCTGAACATTTTACGGTTGAGAATACTATATGGATACTGATTTGTAGGAACAAAGAAATTTATAGTTCGATCAATTGGTGCTTGACCATTTATTTCTTAGAACCGTCTCACCAATTTGCACATTTGGGGAAAATGGATTCATCAACAAAGCAACCAAATGATTTAGTAATCATCATTAA